>SMLS01070942.1:0-35418 GCA_004785975.1 Popillia japonica | reverse complement strand
CGGAAACTAGAAGCACAATAATTCTAGAAGAAAAAAGAGAGGAAGTGGAAAAAATAAAGTTACAGAAGTAGAAATGTCAAAGAGGCGAATGGAAAGCTGATTTTCCCTTAATCTTAGAAGGTGCCCTCTGACCGTGTTCTATCTATAAAGCTTATTGTCTTTGAGAGCGGCTGCTTAATGTAGCTATGCGCTGTGGAGTTCTCTATGGCTAGTACTAAAAAGTTGGTCCTCACAATGCCAAAGCACTTGAACTGGGCTTTCTTTCTCCACTTTGGAGCGTCTGCAAATAGCATGTTCTGCTAGGACTATGTTATGCAGACCTACTATCATTTTGACAGTCTTCCTGTCAGAGTGCAGCAGGTCTGTAGTAAATTCAGTCTCCTGTTCCTTTAGGAACTCTCTTGCCTGTCTTTGTCTTGATGATCTTTGCCACCATTCCTTGGACTTGTTGTGCATCCATTCGTTGGTGGACTTTCTGATTTTTGATTTGGTGGTATTGAGGGGTGGGGTAGCTCCAACTCAGCTTATTTAAGGCAGTTACGCAGTCCCAAACCAGTAGGGAAGTGTCAGAAAAAAACGGAAAAATAATCAAAATCAAACAATACGAAAAGGATGCATAGAAAGAAAATAACAGAAACAGAAAACGCAAAGAGAAGAAAAGAGAAATGCTGCAAAAAAATAGGAGAAAGCTAGAGTCGCCTAGAAATAAAGAACCAGAAGATAGTGTCCACACAATTGGCGACATCACCAACAATCAAAATAAATCCTATTATTACCATTACGAACTTGACATTTGGTTGTAGGTTAACTCGAATCCATTAAAATCAATTTTGAGCCAGACCTACTATCAGTTTAACAGTCTTCCTGTCTTTATGCAGCAGGACTGTAGTAAATTTAGTCTTCTGCTCCTTTAGGAACTCTTTTCCCTGTCTTTGTCCTGATGATCTTTGCCACTATTCCCTTGTTCGTACAACCATTCGTTGGTGGACTTTCTGATTTGTGATTTGGTGGTACTAAAGGATGGGATAGCGCGAACTCAGCTTATTTAAGGCACTTACGCAGTTCCAAACCAGTAAGGAAGTGTCAGAAGAAAACGGAAAAATAATCAAAATTAAACAATAAGAAAATGATGCATAAAAAGAGAATAACAGAAACAGAAAACGCAAACAAAAGCAAAGAGAAATGCGGCAAAAAAGGGGAGAAAGCTAGAGCCGCCTAGAAATAAAGAACCAGAAGAGAGTAGTCCACACAATTGAGGACATCACCAACAATCAAAAGAAATCCTATTATTACCATTATGACCTTGACATTTGCTTGTAGGTTAACTCGAATCTATTAAAATTAATTTTGAGCCAGACCTACTGTCATTTTAACAGTCTTCGTGTCTTTATGCAGCAGGTCTGTAGTAGATTCAGTCTTCTGTTCGTTTAGGAACTCTTTTGCCTGTCTTTCTCCTGATGATCTTTGCCATTATTCCCTTGGACTTGTTGTGCATCCATTCGTTGGTGGACTTTCTAATTTGTGATTTGGTGGTATTGAACGATGGGATAGCTCCAACTCGCCTTATTTAGGGCACTTACGCAGTTCCAAACTAGTAAGGAAGTGTCAAAAGAAAACGGAAAAATAATCAAAATTAAACAATAAGAAAATGACGCATAAAAGGAGAATAACAGAAACAGAAAACGCAAACAGAAGCAAAGAGAAATGCGGCAAAAAATAGGAGAAAGCTAGAGTCGCCTAGAAATAAAGAACCAGAAGATAGTGTCCACACAATTGACGACATCGCCAACAATCAAAAGAAATCTTATTATTACCATTATGAACTTGACATTTGCTTGTAGGTTAACTCGAATCCATTAAAATTAATTTTGAGCTAAATTTCTTTTTCTGTTTCAACATTTATTCTTAGAACTACTATCTTAACAAATGAATAATGTTTTGTACTATGCTGTCGATTTCCTGAATAATATCCGGTAGCTTCTATTTCGAAATTACATATTTCTCTACTAGTACACGGTGTTAGACATAATTTGCGCCTACCCGGATACATAAATTGATTTATTTCACAACATTGAAGTTAAAAAGTAAGAAACATAATCTTCAGCAGCGAATCGGCATTAATTTATTTATAAATTATTCATCATAACGCGCATCAGACTTGTAAATAGAAATTAAAAACATTAGAACATACTTCACAAAGCCAATCTACACGGAATTACTACTATACGCCAGCAATAAGTTTCAACGTTAATACAACGGATTCCTTTCGAATTACTAATACGGCACATGTAAGTACAACTATATTACATACGTTCATAACATAAGTTTAATTGGATATTATGTATTAAATGCGCTATGCCCAGATTACCCGCGTGTAATTAACAAACATGAGCTGTAATGAAATGGTAATAAATACGAGTCGTAAAAATTGCAACTCATTGGCGTCAATCGAATAAAGAAGCAGTTTGGATGTAAATTTTATAGTCTTGTTTATTGTGGTTTGGACAATCGACGCTGGGAGGATTTCGTTGTTTAGTTGTCATCAATAAGTTTCAATTTCGCAATCGTTAATAGTAATTAGAAATTAGAAACATATCCTACTTAGATGCGATTGTTTTCTTGTAATTAAAATAATTAAAACTTTATGTCGAAAATCTGCATTAATCTAAATTTTGTTTTGGTTAGAACAATCTATGTATACATATACCGTTGTTGGTTGCATACATGGTGTACTATCCGTGTAAATTGATCTCTTGTTCCGTTACTGTTATGTGTTGCACATTCCATTCCAACATATATTGAACGATAATTGTGCATTTAATGCTGCACTAATGGCAACATTATATGAAACGGACGCAATTGATGTGAAACGGTGCAATATATTAGAAATATCGTGAAATTGTAACAGTGTTTAGTCACGATCTAACTGCCGTTTACACCACGATTTCAATAGAATTTTCAACGTACACAAATTGACCGGCAATAATGTTATAATGAATCGCCGAATGGTTCATTATGTTTTACATTATTTGATCGACCGTTTAACGCAAATAAATCGCAAACGTATTTTGTGGAGATATAATTGACCTATTACCTATTCGTTTTATTATTTGTGCGAATAACTGTTTGTAGTTGGTGCAGGTCTTAGATCTATAACTATGAATGGCACAAAAATATCTTCTTTGTAGATGGATATTGGCATAGTATGTACAATTTTCAAATCTAATAATAATAATAAAACGTTTGTTACAACCTTAACTAGTTACTAAAGTAACTTTTTTTGAAATTTTGGAACTGCAAAACTGGTCAAACGATGGTCAATCGCTTCTTTATTTCTATAATAATAATAATAATCTTTATTCAATTGACACACAAATGTGTATATGAAACGTCATACAAAAAAAAAACAAATAAAACAGAACAATAAAATTACAACTCCGTTAGTCGCCACTAGTCGCTGCCATCTGTGCAATACCGTCAAAATATTCTTTAGTTGAATAAATGCAGTTTTGTATGAGAAAAGACTTAATTTCAAAGCTTCTTCTTTCTAAGCTTTCTTCTATTCTTCTCTTCATTTTTCTCTTTTTGTGTTGGCCTTTTCGTTGCTCTCTTTTATTTTACTTCTTTTTTTTTATTGCATAGTTTTGATTATTTCTTCGGCATTTGTTGTGTGGTTTAAGTCTTCTATTATTTATTATTATTATTATTATTTATTATCGTTCTCGGCAATTATAACCGAGAACAAATTTTGGTAGTTTTCTTCGTCCACAAGATGCCAAAAACGTTACACCTTGTTGCCTCATGTCTTCAAACAATAAAAAATCGAAGAAGCATAAACTAGCTGGCCATCTCCTAAGATCTTTGAAACCGGTTATATGTGTGTAGTTTTATTTTTTCATTTCTGGTAAAGTTTGGTGGTCATAAGTTTTTCCGTTTCTTGTTATTTGCTTTTTTGCCTTCTTATTTATTTTATTGATTTCCTCCTTCTTCTTTTCCCTGGACACCTCTGGTATCGTTCTTTTGTAATTTGTTTTTGCTTAGAACCTTTCTCTCTAGACTTCTCTGGCTTCGTCAATTTGTTTTTTATTGCCATTTGCACCTTTCTCTTTGCTTTCATCTTTACGCTATTTTTGTCTTCTTATTTTGTTTCAACTCCTCTTTCTACTTCCTATTTGGTTTTTTGTTTTTTTTTTCTACATTTATTTTTTTCTTTTGCGGTTTCCCAATTTTTTTACCTTTTTTAACTGTTTCTCTGTACATTTTTTACTCCTCCTCTTTTATTATTTGTGCGAATAACTGTTTGTAGTTGGTGCAGGTCTTAGATCTACATATAACTATAAATAAAAATATCTTCTTTGTAGATGGATATGGGCATAGTATGTACAATTTCTAAACCTAATAATAATAATAATACGTTTGTTGCAACCTTTAGTAACTTTTTTTGAAATTTTGGAACTGCAAAACTGGTCAACCGATGGTCAACCGCTTATTTATTTCTAAGCTTTCTTTTATTCTTCCCTTCGTTTTTCTCTTTTTGTGTTGGCTTTTTCGTTGCTCTCTTTTATTTTACTTCATTCTTTTTATTGCATAGTTTTAGGTATTTCTTCGTCATTTGTTGTGTGGTTTAAGACTTCTATTATTTATTTATTATTATTATTATTATTATTATTATTATTATTATTATTACAACAAATTTTGGTAGTTTTCTTCGTCCACAAAATGCCAAAAACGTTACACCTTGTTGCCTCATGTCTTCAAACAATAAAGAGTCGAAGACCATCGTTTAACCCCCACCATATTTTGTTACGAGTATCTTCAACGTTGGATTAAAATGGTCAAGAGATGATCAAATGATGATTTTTGATTTATTGCAATTAGAAGCACAAACTAGCTGGCCGCCTCCTGAAATCTCTGAAACCGCTTGTTATATGTGTGTAGTTTTATTTTTTTATATCTGGTTAAATTTGGTGGTCAAGTATGGTCAAACATTTGAGCATGTAATTTTCTATAGTGCATTTCTTTAAACTGCCATTTGACCACTAAGTGGGCCCAAATACTGTTAATATCGGTCAATAAATAAACAATCATCATTCTTGAGCTTTTTTTTCACTACTTTCTGGCGCCAACACTGCAAGAGGCATTCTTCTTTTTCTCTTTGGCTTCTGTGCTTCTCTTAATCTTTTTAATTTTTTTTTTCATCTTCCATTATTATGTTTCTTTTTTAAGTTTTTCCCTTTCTTGTTATTTGCTTTTTGCCTCCTTATTTATTTTATTGATTTCTTCCTCTTCCTTTTCCTTGGACACCTCTGGTTTCATTTTATAATTAGAACCTTTCTTTGCAGACTTCTCTGGTTTCGTCAATTTGTTTTTTATTGCCATTTGCACCTTTCTCTCTAGCCATTCATCGGGCCTATGGTATCGGGTGGAACTACTAAACGAAAGGCCATGAAATTCATTTCATTTTCATTTCAAATTTAGATAAGTTTCTTCATATTCCTCTAGATTGCTTCACATTAATCTTCCTTCAATCAGCTGTGTTGGAGTGAAGACAAATTAGAATTTTCCATTATGAAGCTGAATAATCATATTGCAGTTTTAAGCCAAATGTTACTGAAATTTTTGTTGAAACAGCAATTACTCTGTTTTAATTTTGTATAGATTCTGGACCAATATTGTCCTCGCTGTGTTGGCCTCGTTCTTCTGCTTCTTTATTGCCTGATAACTCTTCTGCTTCCGCTCATTTTACCGTATTCTTATCTTTTTCTTTTAGCTTTGGGCATTTATTTTCTTTTTCTATTCTATTGTTAACTTCTTTTTTTCATCTGTCAGTTTTTTTCGCATTATTCCGTATTTAATTTTTGTTCTCTTTAGTTTTCTTTTTCTTTAGCATTTTTTCTCTCCTTGTCTTATGCAACCTATTGCAGGTTCTTGCTTATATTACATTCAATTAAGGTTGTGGTTATGTATATTTTTCATTTATTCCATCGCTTCGTGTACATCATCCGATTTTGTTGTTCAGTCTGTTTAATCATTTTGATACTTTATCGTCATATGCTATATGATTCAAAACAAGGATGACAGGAAGGAAGAATAACCTTTGATTGCTCACATTTAGCGACGAATTTTCTTCTTCTTCTTCTTAATCGTTTGCCTTCTACCGTTAGGTGTAGGCCTAGGAGTTGAGTTATTCTTTATTTCTACATATTTCTCTCCATGTAGATCTATCTTTCGCAAGTTTTCTTATGCCCTTCCACGCGATGCCCCTCTTCTCTGCTTCCTCTCTTACTCCCCCCTCCCATGTTTTTCTCGGCCTTCCTCTCGGATTTCTTCCTTGAACTTTTGTTTCCACAATTCTTTTTGTTATTCTGTCGTCTTTCATTTGGATCACATGCCCTATCCATCTTAGTTGATTTTCCCCTATCTTTTCTAGCACCGGCTCAATTTTCAGTTCTTCTGTAAACACATCATTTCTTATTCTGTCTCTCCTATTTTTGCTCTGTATCTTTCTCATACCTACGGCATTTATTCTAGGTTTGTACTTATTTGTTAACGTCCAAGATTCGCTGCTATACTTGTTCTATATTTTCTCCATTCAGATGTATCTTGTGTCTTCTTTTTTATTTTGCTATGATCATGCTTTTGGTTTTCTTTATATTAATTTTCATGTTTATTTTGTGTAATGCATCGTTCAATGTCTCTAGGTTATATTGAAGGTCCTCTTTTGGTTGGTTTGTAATGTTTTACTCCACCACTGTGTTCTTTTAATGTTTGTATTGGCTATTCTTGTTGTACCACAGCATTCTTTTGCCGTTTCCAAAATTATTTTCTTAAGTCTTCCCCATCTTTCCTCTAATTGGTAGGTAGGTAGTGGTATTTCTTGTTCATTTTCTTTTAGTTTAGTGTGTAGTCTTTCTTGGTATTGCCTTTTAATGTTGTCTTCTGAGGCTGTGGCTTTTTATATCTTCTCTTGTTTGTATTCTTCTTTTGATATTCTTATGTTCTTTTATTTTCTTAAGTCCATTCTTAGCAAATAGTGGTCATTTCCTATTTCTGCTTGTCTGTAAACTCTAACACCTTTTATTAGTTTAAATTTCTGTCTACTTAGCAAGAAGTATGTACCTAATCAATTATTAATCTTTCATTTCTGCTATCGACGCCTCGGATATATTTGTCATATATTATCTTTATGTTCAAATTTGGTATTTGTTATCAGTAAGTCATTTTCTATACATAATTCGATGATCTCTTCTCCGTTTTTATTCCGCATTTTTTCTCCTTCCCTTCCTAATGTTTTCACCGTATGTTACTATCATTGTCCACATTTCATCATTTAAAAGCTTGATTCTTACTGTCAGAATTCTTTCATTTACATATTCTTCATTAATTATGTCTGTTAATCTGTTTGGCGCAATTATCAGTCCTACTCCTTCCTTTGCTCTTCCACCTTCGTGCACTCCATACCACAATAGCCAATACCCTTTGTGTACGAATTTTCTAATTGATTTATTTGAAATAACACCATTTATTTCTTTGAAAATAAAGAACAAAAATCATCAAAGAAAAAAAACAACAACATATTAAATTATATCTCTCAGCATGAAGAACAAACTACTCGATCGGTTCGAAGCAACAAATAAACATTATTCCTAACATAGTGAAGAAATACAAGACACGTGTAACATTTCTTATCGCACCGTCATATTTTATATTGAGAACTGAAGAGTACGGTGACACACTTTATTTTCTAAAAGCGTTGTTTACAAGGTGATGCCTATTTATGTCATCACACATAGACTAATAACTAATTCTGTTATCGCGTCGTTTACATTTTATACACCTAATTCTCTTGTTCAGCTGCCACATGACCTGCTGTGTCCGACATGTATATGTATAGACTACCTTATCAAACCCGTTCAACACACGCATTTTGTCGTACACCGTTCAGCGTAATTTGCCGCTATAATATACGTTGTCGTCAATAAAATATTCTTATTTACAGGAACAACTTGTGCTAAGTGTACAATTTCTTTTCGAGCTGAATCGCTGTGTAAATAAATTGAGTGGAGTGTGTTATCGTTTAACGACATCTTATGACGATATACGGTGTCAGGTACGATACGGAAATGTAATAGAATATTGAGAACTATTGAGGTGTAATTTTGCATTTTGCAGCTTTTATCTAGTTTAATACGAAAGTGCCCATAAGTGTTAATGATACCATTTTATGCAGCTTAAAACTTGGTTCTATACAGGCCCAACATTACCAGATATAAAATCCTACACATGCTGGCCAATTTATTCAATTAATCGTGATAAGTTTTATAGCCCAAGCATATAGTACCATTTAAATAAACGAACATAAAACTGAGATGTAAAAATCATAAGACTACATACAATACCCCATAAATTTAATCTAATTTATCCGCTCTGCTCTTAATTAGAAATCATTAAATTGATTAATATCCAGTTGGCGTTTGCTGTGGATGCATCTGCTGACAGCGTAAACGAACGTCAAATATACCGAACACAGAACGTTTCCCAAATCGACATCACCCCTCGACTGCGATACTGCGATGATTGTGGGAGTTGTATATCGGCTTCGGAATATAGGTTCAGTGATTCCACGTTACGAAGGTCGCTGCCACACAGAGTGCTCCAAGCAAGCAAATGTTAAGCATCGTGGAACCGAATCGCAGTATAAACAGAACAAACCTAGCATAGAAATGTGTCTCACTAATGTGATCCATTACCTACTTCGACCTTTTCAAGCATTTTTAAACGAAACTTTCCCACATTGGATTGGACGTGGAAGTCACTATCCTTTGCCAGCTCCTACTCAAGATCCAAATCTATCAGACTTTTTTCTGTGGGGATACATGAAAAATTTAGTGGTGATTGCCGTCCCGATATTGGAAATGCCAAAGATCTGGGAGATCTCGTGTGTTTATTGCAGCACTGCTTATTTAGTGTGATGCTTCTCAACGTATGATTCAACAGTTTCCCTTGCTTTCAGCATTTCTTTTATTGAATTAGAAGATTGTTGCTCTGTTGTTCTCTCCTTGCCTTCCTCTAATAAATCCTTCTCCGCCACTTCTTACTGTAAAGCAGAATGTAATTCAATAAGTTCTTCAGTGGTTAGCCCTTTGGCTGTGCTTTCAGCAAGCTCATAGATATGACTGTTATCCACAGCCAGTCCAATGATCTCGGCTAAAGACACAATGTCGTTTACTATAGGCTCTCTCAGGTACCATCTCAAATCTCTCAAAGCCACATTCGGCAACGTACCTTGGCCAAAACTTTTTATATGCTGAAGCGAGGGTTTTCTTGGTTACTCTTTCCCGTGCGTTTTGTACCACCCTAAGCCACGCAAGTATCAATGTGGAAGTGATATTCTCGAAGAGAGTCAATTCACAACAATGCTCGAAGAGTACCTTAGTATACAGGATGTCTGCGATATACAAAGCATGCATTTAAGGGATGATAGATATAACGATTTAGAAACAAAAACATTTAATACACCATGGGTCTATCTGTAAGCGTAAACGAGAAAAAAAATATTTCTCATGTCACAAACTTTGACGCATACTGTACAGCGGCAGCAGATCACGTCCGCGAAGTAATGCAAAAAATTAACATCAGTGCAGGATTTACCCGACGATTACAGGCGTGTGTTCTTGCAAATCGGCAACACATCGAGTCTTTCCTGTAATACATTTTCTCCTGTCTCTCAAAAAGGTCCTTTTTAGAACCACCAATTTATCACAAATAAAAGAAAAAAAAATAAAATTTGTAGTAGTCTTTACGAAAGAGCTTAAAGCGCCCTAACATAATTGCACTATTATTACATTGTTTTCATTTAATGCGACTTTCCTCCAACTTAAATTTTCAGCTGTAGAGCTTCGTAAAGTTAGAGATCACCTGCTGGTCCGCAGGCTGCCATAACGGAATGGAGTTGGGTGGCAAAGACTGTATCTTGATAAATTTAAATTCCTCAAGGCGGTCTTCTTGTAGGTCTGGGAAATACGCAGGAACCTTGTCCATAGCAAGCAAAACATGGAGTGGCAAATCCATTTCAACTTAATATTTTTTCATTGGACCAAAAACGAAATTTCAAGGACCAAGTACTTCATTAATCCAATCCTTAAAAAGGATACGTGTCACCCAGGCTTTGTTGTTGGATCGCTACATCACATTTAACTTACTCTTTTTGACATTATACTTTGTGAAGTCTCCTGATGTTTCTGAATGGTACACAAGCAGCGGTTTGACTTTCAAGTCGCCGTTTGCATTACCACAAAATAGCAGAGTGGGACGTGACTTGTGGCCGGGCAATACGGTCTCCTCAGGCAAGACCCGTCTGATCACAATTAAAAATTTGTTGTGGCAAATAACCTTCAAAATCGACCAGTTTGTTGAAGTCACCAATGAAATTGTCTGCTGCCTTTGTATCGGAGCTTGCTACTTCGACGTGCCTCACAACGCTGTGGATGCTGGTTCTTCTCTTAAATTTCTCAAACTAACCACTGCTAGCCTTAAATACTTCCTCTTCGGATGATTATTATTATTATTATTATTATTATTACTATTATTATTATTATTATTATTATTATTATTATTATTTTATTATTATTATTATTATTATTATTATTATTATCATGAGCACTAGGTCCTCCTATATTGGCCATTAGTCTGGCGAGGTTAGTTATCATCATAGCATCTTTGTCTGCCGTACGTCGGCTACTGATGGCAACCGTCCAATCCGTGTTGTTGTATGGTGCAGAACTGTGGGCGGACACACTCAAAAAGGAGAGCTATAGAAGAAGGCTCATCCAAGTGCAAAGAAAAGCTGCATTGAGGATGGCTCCCACACGTTTTTTTGTATGTGACCGGTGGGCACCATAGAGAACTATGCTTGAAAACGAAGTCGGAATCCTAACACCGGACAACACAGTAGGGAAGATGCTGGAGAGCGAGGAAACGTGGACGGCTGTCTCGCGTTTTAACCAGGGCATTCTACGAGAGAAGAAGGTAGAATTAGACCGAGAGATCATATTAGAGAACGAAGGAAGATAGACACAGAGCCCGCCTGAAGTAATGTGAAAAACGGTCCCGGGGTGGTCTCTTGCGGTATAAGGGGGTGTTTTAGTCGGTAGCACGTTCTTTGGAACGGGAGCCCGGCACAACGTGCGTAACCAGCATTTCACCTCTTCTCTTATGAAAAAAAAAAAATTATTATCATGAGAGGTGCTCCTTATGCGAGGTTTCACTCCACTTCACAATAGAAAGATCAGCTGTACAACAAATTAAAGCTGATTTGATAAAATTAGCAACACTGTAGGTCACTCAACTGCCAACCTATATGTTTATGTCTCTTTGTCTTGGTCTCGTGCAAATACCAGCCAGCGGCGTTTCAATACACTATTCACTATTCATACAATTTAATAATTTCTTATCGATTATTTACTTCCATATGCGCGAATGTGAAAAATCAGCAATATTTGTATAAATGCAGGATAAACACAGAAATGGACCGACTTTAACTGCATTTTGGGTCCCTAAAATTTGAAAATTTTTGGCGTGTTACAAATAAATTTCTTCTTTCTTTTTCAGTTACACATTTATGCGTAGTTTTCGAACTCGTATAGTTAAATATCTATTTAAAACTAACCCTATATCACTTTACAATCCCAACACCAATGCGTTGGTGTGCTACTCCGTTCATGATCTTATACATGACGCATGCAGCACATAATCGTATATTTACATACGTTAGCTGACATGTTACCGACTACAATTCGGCCGTTGGAAATTAATGGCGGCCGAATACATAGTTGTATAATTGCCACGGGTCAGACATTCCGTCCTAGAGACTAATGGCTGTAGGAACAGGAGACTGTCGTCTACACTAATCACTGTCGAAGGTATTACGATGTAATTCACTTAGGAGTTGGTCATTGGCAAATCAAAGTTTCAGTGACGTATGCACGTGTGCACATACGTGTTCATAATACATGTGTAAGTAATCTATTTACAAAGTAAATAGCCTGGTAATTCATTAGCAACATTATGTTGTGTGTTTTTGTATTGAATACTATTTAGAATACTATTGGTATGTTCCTATTTTGCACTTTACTTTTCTGTTTTCCTGTTGAGATTTTCTGCTTCTGTTACTCTCTTTTTACTTCTTTCTCTTATATTATCACTTTGATTTCATTTTCCGTTTTTTTTCTTACTCTGCCCTCTCCCAGAATTTTTTATTTTCATTCTCTTCAAATCTCGTTTCTTCTCTTCTCCAAGTTTTGCGGTGCATGACTTCTTACTTGCAATTGTTCTAAAAACTTTATTTCACAAGTAATTTATTTTTATTTATTTATTTATTTATTTAACAATAACACATGAAGCAGGTCACCACCACCAGAAATTTCACAAATTTCTTGTTATACCTGTGAGATCCAAGTTACTGTTGTATTTTTTTATTTCTGGTAATGGTTGGTGGCCAAGTATGGTCAAACGATGATCAATCAATCGGGCCCTCCAAATATATGTAGTATTGGTCAATAAGTGGTGCCAACTTTGAGGACTTTAAGGGCTTCTGGGTCCTTATTGCTTGGCGCCTCTCTTGGTTTCTCTCGTTTTCTACCATTTTCTTTTCTCTTCTACTTTTGCTTTTGTGCGTTTGTTACTCTTTTTCTTCCACTTCTTTTTCTTATTCTATGATGGTTTCATTTTCTACTGTCGCTTTCTTTTTTTGCCTTAGTCCTTTCGTATTTTTGTTCTCTCTATTCTTTTCTTTTTCTGAACATCTCTCCTTATTTTATGACACGTTTTGCAGCTTCTACCTTTTTTTTGTTTCCAGTTACTGTTATGTTCATGCATATTTCTTTTCACCTTTCGTTTCTTTGGGTATTTCTAACCATATCTACGCTAATTTTGCTAGTATTGTTCTTTTGTGCGTGATGTTATAAATACTAATTTCTTAGTAAAGATTGTTGCCAAAGATCTTTTGTCCGAAAATCGGAAAATTTTAGTTTTTTCTGATTAGATTAGTAGCCCCAAATATCGCTTCAAAAGATTTCAAAATTTGAATGACAAGAAAATAAAAGTTTACCAACCTCCACTATCCTGAAATTTGAAATTTCGGAGGATATTCCAAGGTTTTAATAATAATAATAATAATAATTTATTGATTCAAAGTATCATAATGATAATAGAATCAGTCATAAACTAAGCAAAAGAAAATATACAATACAATAAAACAAACAAACAATAAAGCGTCTACAAAGTAACCGTTAGAAAACCCAAAACTAGAAACTAAGAAATCACCTACAAAAACCTAAGATAAGAAAAAGGAGTAATATTCATAATGAAAGCAAACAACAAAACAAAAATTAAATTAGTAAAGAAAAATAATTAACTAACTAAATCTCCAACAATAAATGAATCATTTTATTACATTAAGAATTGCTCAAGAATTGCTTTGGTTTGCTACTATGCATATATCAAATAATTCATAAAATCAAAATGTCTCCCTTCCCTTTCAGGATTTTTCTATATCATTTCTACGACAAATCTTTCAAACACTTTCAAAATGATTCACCAATATAATCTTGTTCGCAGATATTCAAGAGTTTCTCCAAAGGCTTCTACTTTTCGAGAGTGGATGCAATACCCTTTAGACTTATTTACCTACCAATCATTGCGTCAAAAAATGTTTGCCATATCTTTAGAACAATTTTGAAATCATGGGCCAGCATAATCTTATTCGCCCATACTCAAGTACTTGTCCAAGTCGTTCTACTCCCTAAGCTGGATACAATATCCTTTGAACGTTTTTTTTTTTTCTGAGATATGACAATTCTGAACATCTGAAGAGTTTCAGTGTTCTATGGCGTCATTTTTGCCAATGTTTGCTATTTTCGTTCAAAGTCGAGAATTCTGTAGATCAGTATGATGGGCACCTATTTGAGTATTAGTGGTGAATCAAGGGCATTGCAGAAACATCTGGTTACTATCTGGCTATGGATCTGGCTCGGCAAAATAGTGAAGTGCTTGGCTAGAGATAAAAATCTGTCGAAGGAACGCTGTATATTTGGAGAATGTAAGCTTGAATCTTAGGGAGCTTTTCCAGCAAAACAATGGAGGCATTACAGATCTGGTCTACAAACATTTAGAAGCAATGCTTATGCTTAATGCGTATTATCAGTAGGTGACACCAAAGCACTTTACGTTGACGTATGGTCTACCTGGTAACATTTCTCAGTTCCCAGTGGCGCTAATGTGGGGTAATGAGTCATGTTTCATTCATATATCGCCAACCAAAGAATTCTGACTGAATTAAAGCAACTAAGTCCAAATTTTCGCCAAATCCCTCCTATCATGCTAAATCAAAAAAAAAAACGAAGAAAACAGTACCAATTCAAGATTCCTGGTTCAGAATGTACCGAACTCCGACCACGAGTCAGAAAAGTTACAAGTGCGTTGACAATTCTACAGTACACTCTATTTTCGTAACATTAGGAAAATCGTTTCCACCAGTGATGCCTGCAAAATTGCTCAAAAATGGAGAATTCGATTATCTTGAATAAGGGCAACATTTTTAGTTCCTACTTCAAGGGTATACCAATGCTTGCGCTCGCGATTTTGGGATCCTAAATTGGGCAAAATGCGAAAAAAATTCCACCCTGAGCCTAATTGAAAAATGGTTAGTGACAATGTGACTGTAACAGTTAGACTTTGAGTCTGCTGATCCATTTCTCTGACACCCATAAAGTCCATAAAAACTGTAAATTGGTTGGGCAAGGAACTTATGTCAGCACTTATTTGCGTTCCAAAAATGTGACCAACAGAATATATGTAGGTAACTTAATAATACATGTGCGATTGGCTTAAATTGTTTGAGGTTGCTACAACTATTAGAGGCATCTATAGTAATTTATAATCTACATCTGAATATCAGTAGAATGAGCAGAATTTTTCATTTTTGGTCCAAAAGCGCAATAATTTCTTCTGAGGCACTATTTCTTGTACGCAATAATAAATGCTATAGATTGATAGTAAGATGACCTGCTCCTTCGATAAGTGATAGAACAATTTTGTTCTGCCAACTGAAATAAAAAAAAATAATGAATTAAATCTGCTTTCTCATTAGCAGAGATTATTTTAATATTAGTAAAACTCACTGAAAGATAACGTAAATTGCTTACGATATATGTACATATAAGCGAAATAACATAATGTCTGTACTAATGGACGAACGTCCTGTTTATTCAATCTAGCATAAAATTAATTATTTACATCATCGTATTAGAACACACAACTGCATGTCATAACAAGCAGATAGCCTCACACAGAGTTAAACCCATTAAGACACGGTTCTACACGCGCATTAAAGAAAAGGAAGTAGTATCGTTTACATTCCCGACTAATTAATTGATTATCAACAGTCCTAGCGTATGTACGTGTCTTTTCGAAGCGAACAAAGAACAGATAACAAACGTGCATAATAAAATACGCGCTAGCAAATATACACAACCACTTACGCAGTGGAGGTCATCGCAGGTCGACAATCTTTTGCATTTCCAAACTCCGTTATTAATTATTAATCGGCGATCTTGTATTTTTGTTCCCTATCAATAAACGCAGATTTAAAAATACCCATAAACAAATGGTTATTGTTGTAGATCGCAACATTGTTTATGTTGCTTGCATTGATTGTCAGGCGAATCAAAATGCTATTAATCATGGTATTGTATCTCGGTATTGAATGAAGATTTCGTAACGCTGTTCGTGTCTATATGTTGGGTTGTATAATAGAAACGGTGAGATGATGATGATGATGGTGGTGATGACGTTTTCGTTATTGTTTCAGGCCGCCGGCTTAGATCTGAAGGAAAATCTAGCGGGGGCAGCGACGTGGCCCTACCCTTCGGTGTATCACCCGTACGATGCAGCTTTCGCTGGATATCCTTTTAATGGGTAAGTTATATTTATGTTGCAGTATATAAGATTGTGTAAAAGTAAATTATTGCGTCATGATGATGAAGGTTCTTGTATGGACTTCAAGTCTTTATTAGATAATAATTCAACCCACTAGGAGTACAAGCTACAAGAATTTGCACTACTTTCGTAGCTCATACAAACCGCCGTCCATAAAATTTAATTCACGAGTTCTGGCAGATGCAACTTTAACAATAATTAGTGTCCAATTTGCGCTGGGACTTCCAAACGAAAAACTGTCCAAACTGTTTTTTCTTCTGCATAATCCTTCGCTATTCCACTTCTGTCCACCACCTTCCCTTGTCTGTCCTCTCCTCGTTTTTCATCCAACTGTCCTTGCCATTATCACTTTCGGCATTCTTGTCTTCACCATTCTTTCCATATTTTCCATCATCTCAGCTACTGCGCCTTTAGCACTCCCACTATACATATTTTCTTCTCCATAAAGTTCACTCAACTCTTAGTTTGGTTTTCTCACACATATCTCTTCCTCGCTTTTCCCTCCAAATATTTTTCTCCAATCTTTTAGCTCCCATATCGCTAGACTTGCTTGCTGCATCTTTTTTAGGGTCCAAGTTTTACAAGCATACCAAACTACTGGTATTTTTTTATAATACTAATAATATTATTATAATAGTAGTAGTAATAATAATAATAATAATAATAATAATAATAATAATAGCCCATTTTTTTCATGACACAAATAGTATGAAACACGTCAAGAATAGGTACTGTGTTTTAGTAAATTAAAAATTAAACCATTAAACTAAAGAAATCACATATACAAATTCTATATTTTAGCACACTAACCAATAACTGAAACATTCCTGTCGAAAAACTCATAACATTGTATATTGTTGCACCAAATTTGCTTTCAAGTCTTTTTTCACAAATTAATTTGTTATACTTGACAGGTCATTAGTGTAACAAGAGGAAAAGAATGGCACCCAGTATTGACCCTTGAGGAATACCTCTCTTATTTTCTAGCCGTTCAGATTGATATCTTTGTCCGCATGAATTTGTTTGTTAAGTACGATTTCAGAAGCATATGGTGTTACGATTCAGAAAAGTTAAGAAGTCTCGTCAGAATCGTTTTTCAACTACTTTTGCTATAATCGATGTTAATGCAATGGGTTGGTAATTTCCAATATTTGCAATGGTAGAATATAGGAGTCTGTTCCCTTATATTCTAAAAAAAATATCACGAAATATCTTTCAGACATAAGTGCAAGAAGGCAGGAAGTGGTAGCGGAATCCTTTGGTCTTCCAAAGGATTTTTCTATTTACATCTAAGTTTTGGAAAATTTTGCATTAAAACCGCTGACCATGTTCTTTGCAACTGTTAAAGCAATAGATCAGCAAAGGTTAGGAGGTCCAGGCTAGATGGACATAACACCCAAGGAGACAAAAGCCAATATGTCTGCATTAATTCTAGGAATTTCTAAGAACATTGGGTTGGCTATGTCGAAGTGATGGCAGGTCCTTAAACCCTTCCTATACAGACGTCTAACTGTATGGGTCCTCTTCAAAGCTTCCTCTGAAGAGTGATTAGCTTTGCATATTAACAATGAATTAATTAATTAATTAAAACAAGTTCAATCACCGAAGCCTATTTGTAAATACTTATGGGACTTCTAATTAGTTAAAAGTTTGGGCATCTAGGTCATAGATCAAAGCTATAATATCAACTCAAACAAAATGTTTGAATTTCGATCTCAGCAGCAATTGATGTGGGTTCTTGTTGTAAACGTGATTCGAGGGAACAGTAGGAATAGCTAAGAATATAGCTTTGGCTACTTTGTAGTAGTGCTTGAACTTAAGTAGTCTATAAATGCTGCACAATCAATTGGTCAACAACATTTGAAAAATCGACATACAGGTTTGCTCGTTGCATTAGCTCTTTTCAGTTGCGATATGCTATCAGAGCATCTAATGTTGCGATACTTGTATATCAATTTATGCGAATGTTCTCCAAGACTAAGGTTTTGGACTTATTTAGAAAATAGTGGCAGACTTCGTGATTGAGTTAGAAATATCTACAGGCTACAACTGATTCGTCAAAAGAAAATCTAAGCTTGGTTGGAGTATTCAAGCACATTACCTAAACTTTACGTAAGATTACTTAGTTTATCCCATTTTTTCTGGGAGAAGTCTGTACTAAATCCGTTGGATTTTACGAAGAATGCCACGAATATATTTATGTCTCTAATCAAGAGTACATACAGATCTGGTCTTACGGTTCACTCTCTTTCATACACCTACTCCATCACGTTATGGAAAGTTTGTTCTTCTATCACTCAATATCCTGCACTGTTGCCACTATGGCAGAATCATCAGCGTTACTGACTAAGGGCACGTTACTGGTATTGGATGGTCTCAATAAAATCTTGGGGAACCGTTGCAACTGCACTCAGAATAAAACAAAAGCCGCTTTATGAATAAACTCACCAACATTGCTAATTAGCTTTTACATTCAAAACTTTTTACATAGAAGCGTTTTGGATCATTTGCTGACCATAGGCTGAATACACCAAGAAGGTCGATGTTTGAGTCCCAGATGATCTGAGACAAAAAAAAATTACTAGAAATCATTTCCATCTACAAAACTCTTAAGAATATGATGACTGGGGGATAAGAAATGGGTCACCTATAACAACCATACACGAAAGCGATCATGGTCAAACGCCAGCCAAGCGCCTCAGACAGTCGCCAAGACAGGCTTTTTTTTTCAGAAACGCATGTCGATTTTTGACATTTATCGAAGGACCTTCGATTTCGTTCAAATTTTGAATATACGTAATTGACGATGTAGAAATCGACAAAAGTGTCAGATTTGAACTAAAGGTTTTTTTTAATTCTAGCCCCTGTTCGATTTTTTTCCAAATTTTTGACGGAAAGGACTAATATTCCGAAATGCTAAGATTTGCTAGTGAATAGTAGTGAGAAGACCGAAAACCGAGCGTTTTTCTATGCCAAAAGTCACCCACAATATGCACATTGGATATCTAGTCAGCATATGCCTCCAACAAACAATTCGTTCCATCAAGAGATGAGCGTCTTTTGGTGAAGGACACGTGCGATTTTCGGGCTTTCCACCAAATTTCCAGCAAATTTTCTCAGCTTTCATAGGTTGCATTAAGAAATATTTCTCCTTCTGGCCGAGAATTTGTAAAAACTGAAAAAGGTGCTAGTATTCGAGATTTTAGCTGCTATTTATACGCGTGTTTTGGCCAAAAAAAAACCTTTTAGCCCACAGCTGATACTTTTATCACACTCAGCATGGTCAATTATGTATATATTCAAAATTTCATCGAAATGGGAGAGGTCGAGATTTTTTTCAAAAACGCAATGGAAAAAATGTGAATTTTTGACAATTTTCGAAGCGCGTTCCATTTTGTTCAAATTTTGGATTAATATGTAATTGGCCATAAGACAAAAGTGTCAGATTTGGGCTAAAGGTGTCACTAGTATGTAGGATCTCGAATTCTAGCACCTTATTCGGTTTTTCCAAATTTTCGACCAGAAGGAGAAATATTCTTAAATGGAACCTAAGTATATATACAGTGTGAGCCTGTAATCTTGAATAAATTCAGTAAAGCGAAGACCGCCTCTTTTCCAAAAATATGCTCGAGTACGTCGATTAGTATTTGAAATTGTCCACTTTTTCATCTTAGAAAATTCTATACTGGGTGTCCGAAATTTGAGACATGACGTCATCGACAATTTTTTAAACAGCAGCTCTATTTTTTATAACTATTCTTAAAGGGTATGTAAAGCTATACATTCGTACCAAATTTCAAGTTTTTATTCTATGTTATTAAAAAGATATTTAACAATAACTAAAAAATGAAAGCAACCCTAATTTTTTATAACTATTCTTTTCGAAAAACGAAGAAATCTGATTCAACTTTTTGTTATGAAGGTTAAAAATGGGCCAAAGGGTTTTTGTTTAACATTTGTTTTTTCGTCAAACCAGGTTGACGTCTTATCACCTTGCCAAAAAAAAGGTAATAGGTAAATATGGGGGTACTTGAAAGGCAAAGTTTTTAAAACCAAACCGGAAAATATTGAGGTGTTGAAAGAGCGAATAAGACAGGAATATAAACTAATTTCCACTGAAGTAATTAGAAATGTTCAAAATTAGTTTCAATTCTGTTTAACGTTAGGATATTGTCAAGAAGTACTTGAACAAAATTTTGAACATTTATTGTAGAAGAGATACGATTGAGGTGAATCAGATTTCTTCATTTTTCGAAAAGAATAGTTCTAAAAAATTAGGGTTGCTATTTAAAAAAATTATCAGTTACGTCATATCTCAAATTTGAGATACACTGTATAAAATTTTCTCAGATGAAAAAATGAGCAATTTAAAATACTAATTGACTTGTGAGAATATTTCCGGAAAACAGACTGTCTTCGGTTTACTGAATTTATTCCAGATTACAGACTCACACTGTATATTCAGAAAGCTGAAAAAAAATTGCTACCGGGAGAGAGGTAGAGGAAGCTTCTGTGTGTTTGGTGGAGCTACAAGGGGATGAGCTCCTCTAATCTGGTTAAACACTACAATTTTCGAAGTATATTGCATCGTTTGAATCAGGCAATTGACCAAAAACGGCTGAAATTAGCCAATAGCAAGGGAGTTGTTTTTCACCAACCACGTTCCGCTTCGCGAGCTTCATTGGGAGGTTATCATGCATCTTCCTTATAGGACAGATTATCATGTACTCAGATCGCTAAAAAAATGCCTTTAAGAGTGTAGAACTGAGTGTAAGAGATACATGCGAAAATTTTATCTGTCCCAGTTTTTTGCAAAAAAAGGAAAGATTTCTTTGAAAAAAAAGGGAATCATAGAGGCAATGAATAATTATTGAAAAAAGGGTACGAAACATGAACTTTTCGTCACACCCAATATATCCCCCCCCGTCATTTGCTCAAACATCTGGACAGACATAAAAACTACTTCATCCAATCATATCGTATTATTAGAATTATATTTTAAGATCGCTCATAACTATGAAAAATAAACCTTATGAAAATGATTGATGAAATTAGTCGTCGAGATCAAAAGATTAAAGCAGCATGAAAGAATTCGAATCAGAATTATGCGAATAATGCCTAAGCTTTGATACTAATATAAAATATAAAAGTGACATTTACTAATGTATAAAAGTTTATAATAGATACAATTTTAACGAATATTTGACGCAATTTTCCATATCGTCAACGTACCTAATTAAAATCTGACTGCAGCAATGCGATATTTCACAATTTACGTCACGTAACGGCGTCTGACCTACAGTTCTTACAGTTTTACACGGATACAAATTAATATCAAAGTGCAACCACTCTGTTTTTAATTGAATTTGTCAATAAATAATAATTATGTCAAGTTTGATAAGAACTTGTACATATTAACGGCTCCAAAACAACCACACACATCGTTCGCGATGTAGGCAAGATCATATCATGACGTCGCCGGTTTAGTTTTATTTGTACAGCTCGTAAGTAGATCGATGTGTGTTTTGATTTTTATTGAATGAGTTGTATTAGGTCAATGGAGATATGTGTGCATATGTAAATGTGGGAGTTTTCGCTGTTATCGCAGATAGAAATGTTATACTGTAGGTAAATGATGTTGCTCTTTCAGGCGAATTAGAATTGTCTTTTACTCGTGGTTATATACCTACAAAATTTCTTTTTCGCTTTGTTGATTCGTAATCGTTACAGTTCATTGAGCTATATCCGTTACGGTATTATGGTCATGCCGATGATATTGTAAAGTTATTCCTCAGGAGTTGCTTATTTTATAGCCATCCTCCCCTTTCAAATTATTCGGATTTGTTATAATTTCCAGTGATTCAATCTCCGATAGTACTTCATACTTTAAATCGATAATTTGGGTACGCAAATGATCTAGCCATTGCCACCCAAGATCGTAATATGACAACTATGTATAGTAACTACTCTTAACCAAGATTTGCTAAAACTGGGAACCTACCTTCGTAAATGGCGACTTACACCAAGCAGTTCTAAAACCGTGGTCAGCCACCTAACACCACCTTAACAACATGCTTGCTAACGTACCTTTGAAGGCCAATTTTAATGAAGCCAGTCTTCCTTATGTTGCCGATCTTCTCTGTTCCTCTTTGGAGCATGTTTATAATAAAAAAGTATCGTTCATATATCCACACCAAAATGTTGGTTTTAGTTTGATGGATTCAATAGCTTCTTGTTCAAATGCTTCCATGAAGCTGTTGGCTATCACCGGTGATAATGGCGATCTCATTGCTGCACCACTCCTTTGTTCATAAATTATCCCATTCGATGGGAAGTACGTTGATGTCATCAAGCACTTCTAAAACCGTAGTCAGCCACCTAACACCATTTTAACAACATGCTTGCTAACGTACCCTTGAAGGCCACTTTTAATGAAGCAAGTCTTCCATATGAAACCTGCCCAAAATACATCAGAATCACACTTGACTTGAACCCTGTCTTGTTGGCCAAAAAAGCTGAAGACAACAAACAACATACATACCTTGTAAGCTGGCAGGCTCATCATGGGGAGCATCCGCTGACACTCTACGCATTACAACCTTGAGTCTTGTATACTCCACCGCAGAATACTGTGCCTTAATATGGCTGAATAGCCCACACACTAAGAAAGTCGACATCGTCCTAAATGAAATCATGAGAATCATTACAGGCTACATTCGCAATACACCAGTTTCTTGGCTTCCAGTACTTAGTGGCATCCCCCATCCGGAGGACAAAATCTTTTATTAGACTATATGTTCAAATCTTAAAGAACCTCTAAAGGCCTCTCTACCGATGATAGTCTAAATAATATTCGTTTTGGCGGGCTAAAATCGCGACACCCCCCTGTCGTATCTACGATGGACCTCACCAGAGAGGGTCTTAATCTCACTGAGGCTTGGAGAGGGAACTGGTCTGTCGGTACCCCACAGGAATAACTGTTCAGCGAGAAATTTCGTGCCAAGGGTTTCGACCTCCCACGCAAAGTCTGAACCTCGATGAATATAATTAGATGTAGCAATTGTAGATGCTGAGACTCTTTATACAGGTGGGGCCTTCTTCCTAGGACTCTGGAGATGATCGACAAACCATGAGACAAATTGTTTTTGAATGCCCCAACAGATCCTTCCAGGGTAGCGTGCAAGATTTTATACAGGCCACACCAAGAGCTATTCGATGGATTAGCGATTCAGACATTTAGTTTTGACTTTTAGTATTGTTCCTTAATTCTGCACTGGATGCTTCTCTCTGTTTGTCCAGTGTAACATGCCTCGCAAATGCATAAAAATTTATAAATGACGTTGGTATGTAGTTTAGGTAGCCGGTCGTAACTGTAGTAACTGTAACTGGAGTAACTGTTCTATCTTCTTGACAGTATTGAATCGTGCTGTCATTTTTTGTCTTGAATGTTTTCTTTTAGCTGTCGGTCAACTTATCTTTTGTCTTCGGAGTATATCTTTGGTTTAATACCCGTTTTATCGACTGGACTTCAGAGGATCTGAGTTCCTTGCGCCGATCTTCTCTGCTTCTCTTTGGAGCATGTTTATATTAACAAAAGTATTCTCTACATATATCCACACCAACATGTTGGTTTTAGTATAATGGATTCAATAGCTTCTTCTTCAAATGCTTCCATGAAGCTGTTGGCTATCACCAGTTATAATGGCGATCCCATTGCTGCACCACTCCTTTGTTCATAAATTGTCCCATTCCATAGGAAGGACGTTGACGTCAAGCAAACTCTTGTATAATTCGTTGATGGCTTCTAATGTTTCGTTTACTGGTACGTTTGCGAAGAGAGACTCTATGTCCAAAGTGACTAGTGCGTCAATTATATACAGTGCGAGTTTGTAATCTTGCATAAATTCAATAAAGCAAAGACCTGGGTGGCCATTTAAAAGGTCTTCTTCTACCAATCCATCTGCCTGGAAACACATCATCTAGATACTCACGGATTGATCTTGCAAAATGAGGAGGCTCTTTTTGGAACCAGATATTTTTATTCTGAACACGAGCTTCAAGCGGATCAGGGAATAGAGTAGCCAAATTCGGAACTAGTTCGTCCTGCAAGAACTTTAATTATCTCGCTCCATTGAGATTCTCTTGAGAGAAAATTGGTCTTATTACTCGATCACCAACAATGCCTGTCCCAACATGAACTTTTTCTGGATGTCATCCATCGTGGCTTATTGTCTGCCCAATAATGACAGTTTTGGATTATCACTTCAAACTGCTTCCCAAATTAACAATTAATTTCGCCAAATCACCTTTCATATGTAGAAATTGGAGATAGCCTACTAAGTCTCCTGATTTGAACACAGTCTTTGTCGTTCTAGTCTAATGTCCGTCATCACTTCCATCTTCACTTACAAGTGCAAGTAAGTCAAATTTAGCACGGTATCCATTTTCTAGCAAAGTTTGTTTTCATTTTTCATTTATTTTTGGCCATCATTTTGACTTATGATCGGTACTAAACCAGGGTTGACTATATCCAACAATAAGTATAGGCCCAAAAAATCATTTTAGGCTTCAACCTCCAAGTTTTGTCAAAGAGACCACAATGTTCTGGCCTTCCCTCATTCATCGTGGGTTGTTGTCTGCAAAAAATAGAACGTTTTCTGTTTACAATATTTCTGTCTAGTAGTACATCCATCATTTGTTCGCAAAACTGAAGTCTTCGATCCGGATCATCCTCAGTGAGTTCCTCGAGGATGGTCAATTTATATGGATAAAATTTGTGGGTTTTAAGAGTTCTTGCCACCGAAGACTGGCTAATTTCGAGTTCCCTACCTATCAGCCTAGTGGAGATATAAGAATTTCCTTGAACGGAAAGAAGTAGGTACATTAATTTTTAGTTCTCCATTGAGCATACTCTGACGATGATTATTTGTTTTCCTTAATTCCCCGTTTTCCCAAAACTGTCTTTCAATCTTGCTTACGGTACTTATGATATGGCTGGTAAATCAGGATACTTCTCTCTGAATAAATGAGTAATTTCATTTTGTGTTCTTGTTCTATCTCCGTAGCCAATCATCATTAAAATTTCAATTTTGTGGGTTTCAGTTAAATAAATTTGGTCGATTTTTCAACAAACGGTGTTTCTCACAAAACGACAAACTAATAAGTGTCCTCGCCCAATACGAGTCGAATACTAGCTTCGCGTCTTATTTTTATTACCTTGTAAAAATATGTCAATCTGGTTTGACAAAAAACATAATAAACAAAAACCTTTTGACCTGCCGTTTTTAAACAAAAAGTTATTGTTAAATATCTTTTTAATGACAAGTAATGAAAACTTGAAATTTGGTGCCCATGTGTAACTTGATATACCCTTTAAGAATAGTTATAAAATAATTAGGGCCGCTATTTAAAAAAAAATGTCAATGACGTCTTACCTCAAATTTGGGACACGCTGTTTAAAATGTTCTCATATGAAAAAGTGGGCAATTCAAAATACTAATTGACGTATCTGAGCATATTTACGGAAAACTGAATTTATTCCAGATTACAGACTCGCACTGTATATTATGCTGCTGAAGACTTTGTAAAATTCGCAGAATTCGTCACATAGCTGCTCATTTGGCCAGTGTATTGTTGCAGTTGCCTAGCAACATTCGAACCACTGCTAGTTTGTAGGTATAATATCAACAAGTACTGATAAACGGTCTTGAGAGTATAGTTGACTATTTGGTAGCTTCTCTAATTTGTCGTTCGAGAAGTGAACGTTACTGATTCTGTGGATAGTTTTCCATAATTTTTCATCTAGTGTTGCTTCCTTGTGTCGAATTATATTCGCAGCAGCAGTCATTTTAAAATGATGCTGTATCTTGACAAAAGCTGTCTCTGCTATCGATCAAATTAAATCAAACAAATTTATTAAAATACCTTTGAGTCATGAAAATCTATCTGTTTTTTCATTTTTCGACTTGTCCCATTTTATTTTGTTGGTTTTCATATTTTTAATATATATTTGATGACCTTTTTGTACTTATCTTATTTTCTTGATATTTGTTCCACTTTTAGGTCAATTAAAACACTCTAGTTCGAACAAAGATCAAATTTATTCCAAAACCTTTACAATATAATTTGGTTTTCGTTACAACTTCGTCAGTGGAATAAAATTTACCTAAAAGTGGAACAAATATCAGGAAAATAAGGTTTGCATATTTTGTGAAATAATTTTTGTCTTTTCTAGCCTTACTTCTCCTACATCTATTATACTTGTATAAATGCTCCATTTTCACCTTTTCAGGTGTACTTGCACCAATGCATGGTCTAGTTATCGTACGACTGTCTCCAATTTTGATTTGAACCTTGTCCTTCCATTGTAGTTCTTGGGTGGATTGAGTCTACTTCATTTGTTTTCTTCTAGCTCATGGAAAGGGAACGGTTTGCTTCAGTTGTACTTGAAATTCACATATTAGTGCTGAATAATGGCGAAATATATAATGGTGGGAATCAGAGAGCCACTCTTGGAAAGCGACGAAAAAAAAATGAAAACAAATAAACTCAGACAGTAATTTTCAATAAAAGAAACATCCCAAATACTAAAAAATTTGGATATAAAAATAGACCATTCTGAAGTATGTTGGCATACTCATTTTAGTCCATATTCTGCTTTATCCAATAAATTGAACCTATTCTAACCCATGAAAGAGCACCCTAGAACTTAATGTTACCACCACCATGCTTAACGATCTTTGTGGTAATTTTTGGCAGGACTTCTGTTCTTGGTGGTCGTTAGGCATAAACATGAACACACACAAATGTCATGCTTAACTAATTGTAAGAAGGGAATTCAAACACCAGTAAGCTGTACCACCAGTAAGTGGCTGTGTTATTATTATTACTTGGGAATGATTGTTATTAAACCGACTTGGCTCTATTTATATGGCCACCACTGTATGTTCTGAAAATTTTGTATATGATGCTGTAGTACATTAAAAACCGAAGATAACGTAAATTTAGTTGATAACAACTTATTGAGCGTTCTATGCAAAGTAAAAAACCTAGATTATTATGTTTTGATTTTGTTTTTTAATCAGTAATATATAATTACATCCGTGTGTCATATAAGGAGGAGTTGCATAAGTCCTCTAACTCAATTCACGGAAGCAATTTGTAACATACAAAAACAAATTTATTCCATCTCTTAATGGTCTACTTCAATAATGCGAACAAATGCAAATCGAGTAAAACTTCTTTTCGTAATACGATCTTAGAAATAGGACCACATTCCCTGCATACAGCGTACTTCATAATATACTTTTACAATAACGATTTGATTCATTTAGATAAGATTTACTTCAAACGACAAGTTCGTATTTCTTATAACACAACCATCGAACGAATAAAATCGTCCAACTAATGAGCACGACTAATTGTATGTAAGTTGACAGCATAAAATTGTTACATTACAGCGGAACGTACTGTAAGTGTAAACGCTGTTGTAGTTTAAGGAAAGAGCCTCGGTACACGTTTTAATTTCAATTAATTAAGTTTTAAAACACATCCCACATAAGCTCGTTTTTATCTCGTCTCGAATGCAAATAAAGACTTTGCCTTCTTCATTATGAACGGTAAGTTAGACACGCATAGACAGTTCTTGAGGTTTTAGTCTCGGAATTACTTATCGCGCTCGATGCTATTACTCCTTCGGGCTTAGATAACGCAAGATACACCATACACACGGTTTCGTACGAATCGACATACCGTTTCGTATAATTAGAGGTTCTCAATTAATACGTCGAGATGTTTTTGTACGACGCAAATGGTACGTAACCCGATGTGATGTGTATGGATGACATTTGCATATTACGGTATTCTAATCAAGTTGATCGGAAAGAAGATTGGGTATGAACGAGACGAGGTAGCATTAGAATAGAAAAACAGGTGATTATTATTAATTTTTTTTTTTTGTAAACTTGGTGATTAGAAATGTGTACATATACTTATTCCGATTCTTGAAAATCCTAGTTCCTAGAGATTTAGATTGAAAATAAATACCTTGCAACTAATTAGAATTTTGCTGGAAGTGTTTAACACAATCGAAAAATTTATTAGCAATTGTTTGATGAAACATTTTGTATAGAGCAAAGATTTTGAGTAAACCACATTAGGGTTCTTACTACTCAAAAGTCACCTGTGACACGATAACAGTTTAAAGAAGCATCATAACAGTAGTCAGTAAATTTGCTAATCCCTATCAACAGCATGCCCAATCCATCAACTGGCTCTTTGCATCGCAAACCTTACCTGGATAATTCACCGCAAAAAAGGCTCGCAAAGACCATCTGAGTATTATGGACTTCCCTGGGGGTTGAAGATTAAGTTGATCATCTGGACAACTGGTTGTTCATTCAGTTTTTGATTCGTTACGCAGTTGGCATCAGCTGCAATCAGCCATTCATGTATGTACCTCATTGAAAAGCCGCAAAATTTGAAACTCGTTGATAATTTTATTAGGATTTGTGTCCTGAATTTGATTCTCCCATGTTTGATTCTCTGCCATCATAGTTCTTCCCACGCCGTTGCTAATGTGTAAATTGCTTTATTGATAGTAAACGACTTCATAGTTTCGTAAAGATTATAGCCTTTGCGTGTTTTTTTCCAAAATTGACCCAATGTACTTCCAGCAGTAACGTCTTCAAAACATAAGCTTTATTTCTCTTTCTACCAGTTCTCCCACAGACTAGTGTGATGGTGCGTTATCTATCAACAACAGAGCACGAACAGGAAGCTTTTTAGCCTTAAAGTGGTTTACTGTAATTGACACAAACTCATCATAAAACCATGATGAGTGCTTGGTTATGGTCAAAGCAAGAGATATCTTGTGTCATTAGTATGGGAAGACCTGAAACAAGTTACAGGAGCAATTTGAATTTGTTGAATGACCATTCGGACCGTGGAGGTGTAGAAGACAGCCATAAGACTTGAATAAAATAGTCTTCAGTTCTTTTTATTACTATATAACTATACTATAAAATGACAGGTGTTTATCCTGATCGTGGGGCAGATTTGCAAAATATTATGGTTAAGTTACGCATGAGTACGTTGGAAAATAAGCAAGAACATTTATCTGCATCTTTTTTGGTAAAGATAGTTCGAAATAAAATTGACTGTCCAGATCTTCCACAAAAAATTGTGTGTTCCAAGTACCGCGAACAACTGCTAGATCGACGGCCACCTTTGCAATTCCAGCTGCTCGCACGAATGTGCTCACTAGGTCTCCGGTAGCTATTATGTGCCGCAATGCTAATAAATTATCTGTAGACATTTTTTCATAGCTTGTTTATTCTTTTTGTCATGTGTATAGTCATTGTAATAGTTAACAGTATTACTTAGTTATACATTCATTTTCTTGCCATTTGTTTCTTCTTTATGTTAGCATATCTTAGCTTTTCATTTTTTTTTCTTAATTATATTTCTGTTTTCCTTATTACATATAAGTCTATTATGGTAGGTTGTACGAAATATGCCTGTAAATGGGTATTCTGTTGGGCAAAATAAAGATTATTATTATTATTATTATATTATTATTATTATTATTATTACTGCGAAATTTTCGCTGACCAAAGCATTGCCAAGTGAGAACCGGGCAAGAATCAACTGCTTAGGATAATCTTTTCTCTTAACGGCATATAATTATGGTGATATTGTCAAATTGATATAGAATCTCTCTCATATTGAGCGTGCGGTAACTCTTCAAATCAACATATAGATATTAGCGAAAGCTATATCTATTCTTGAAAGAAGCAAAACGTTCTGTGGGCACCGTTGAACAAGTCATCGCTATCAAAAGTCTATGGTACGGATATTACTTTTTCGGTAGTCTGCTTAAGTAGTCTGCCGTGCACATTGTCAACTCTTTAAGAATCTTTTCGAAAATGTTCTCTAACACTAACACTACAAGCACTGAATACATATTTCGGTGACTAAGTTGCTATCTTCAGTAGTAGAACTGTGCTTTATCAAGAAGATTCATCAGAAAGCCCACACTTCCAGTACAAGCTACAACTCTTTAAGAGTCCAATAAGTCGGATTGTTCATTAAGGTGAAATGAATGAAATAATATGACTATCTGTGCCTGCATTGTTGTAAATTGGTTAACTCCTCATAAAATCTATGTATAGACATTCCTGGGTTTTGCTGTTTTAGAATCCAAGCGAATGCCTTTAGCTGGCTATTTTATACCTACCAGTATAATTGTTTAATGTATAATCCAAAGATGTACCAGCTGGTATTATTTACAAAACTGAGATTTACTTCAACTTTTAATCTTTGTTTCGCCCTCTTCAGCTGAGCCAACGTCACTGATAACACCTTCTTCCCCAGCGCCATCATGGTCATCACATTTTCCAGCATCTTTAGCTACACCGCCAATTATTCTTTCCCCTGGAATCTACATCAGTAATTAGAGCTGTAGTATTAGAATAAACAATGTTGAGAAATTAGTTCCAAAATTCTAACAATTTTGCTCAAATCTGTCATTGCCCTCAATATCTATTTTTGTCTTTCCAGCCTCATTTTCTTTGATATCATGATCACTGAATTGCTCCAAATTTATCAGTCCCCCATTTGTTTCTTCTTCAGCAGAAGAATACGCAAGAATACTTCCACTTAATTGTAACCACTTTGGCCAGAACTGTTCTTGACCTCTACCTACTTTAAATTTATTTCGTCCTCTTTACGCTCATCAATGATGGCCGACATTGTGGTCGTCATCATCAACTGTTTCAATTATTTCTTCCTCAAAATCTGTTTCCTCAAGCAATGTTTAGGAGCAAGCCCTAAAGTTCAGACAGCAACGATGCTGACCAAATTAATGGAATAGGAACTAAATTGCTTGGATTTTGATCAAAGCAGCAGAAGTTAAGTTTATATATCAACGCAAACCACGCAGAACTGTAGGATATAATTCCTTACGAGTATTTAGGAATTATTGGACGACCTTATGGCAGCTGTGCTCGTTTTGAAGCCTACGAAGTGTACTCTACGTGGCTGGCTTCAATTGGACTGCTTTGCTCTTTTCACCTTTTATTTAAGTACTGCTTGGCTAAGGCGGCTTGGATATGCTCGAACGACAAAAATAAGTGCAGTGAAAAATGTAGGACACATTATGCAAAAAATTCATCATCATTGAAGGAACACCTTATCAGGCGGTAATCCGTAGAGACATATGCTCCCCCATCGATTTCATGTAAAAGAGGCTACTAGCTGCCCTATATTTTTTTGTTTGACATGTGGTGCAACGACTTCTTAAGTTGTATTGCTTGTATCCTTGCTGTAACTTAGTATGTGTGAATTTGTTTAATGAGCATCTCAATAGTGTTACAATCATTCTAAGAAAATAATTTATTTAATCTCTCTGAATTGCCTTCTCAAAAACCCTATAATTCTCCCTAAACAACGTGAAAAATATTCAAAACCAGCGATCGTCATAAATTCGACCACTTAAACTCCACAGGAAGCGATCCTTCATTTCGATGACTTCCTTACGTCACCGTACACCTACACGATTAATATGCGCTTTGCCATTTCGGAAGTTGGGGTCCCCGGTGCGGTTGTCTCGTGCAGCTGATCGATTATCATGAATGTCGCGTACGCGATCATCGCCATAAGCTGAAAGACGATGACTCCGACAGCAGCACGTGGACGGAAGAACAACACCAATTACAACGCACGCATATATGCTATTTGAATTGAGTATGTTGTACTCACTTACTTGCTTCTAAATCATGTAAGCAGACTTGGTGAATATGAAGCGGAAAGTTTGTGTTGTAGTGTACTGTGGTGATCGAAAGAATTGACTTCACAGAGTTTTTTAGCTATAGTTTTTAAACGAAGTAGTGCAGGTACTACAATATGGTAGGGATTCGAAGATGCAAAATAAAATTTGTGCACTGACATTTAAAATTTTAATTGTCCTAAAAATATTGATAAATGAGTCACTACTTCATGTCGCTATAGTACACTATCAATATACGATCGTACACGATCTGCGGCAAAAGAAATTCTCCCGTTCCTTTATTGTTCTCTTAGTACGTGAGTTGATTGCGGGCCTCATGTAGAATGTCTATTAAGAGTGACTCATGTACCACGACCACGGCATGCAGATTTAGTGTTATTGTGTCCGTGATTGATATTTGTCGGGGAATCGTTTGGCTTGGTTAAATCAGGGGGAGTCGCTATATGTATGCAGATACCTACATGTACGTATGATCTGTGATATATATTCTAGACCTGTTATTGCTATAATTATGATCACGCATCGATTGTGCCAGAAGCAATGGTTTCCAAAATAAAAGAACTAAAAATACTTTAAAAGCCCAAATCCGAATCAGTTTCTAAAACTGTCACAGCGAATGATAGAACTCCCTAATGACTTCAAACATACGGCGAAATGCAAGACATCTATGACGGCGTTCTGGGTCGGGATGCCGACGTTCATAATACCGTCGGGCGGGCCGGGCGTCTATTGAATCTTTCATCGCTCGGCGTGTCAAAGGCAGCGGCTGCAGCGTACAGGCGGTACGGAAACGTTTTCCCTCTCTTCAGTTTTGCGTCTCCACGTCGTCGTTAATACGTTCGTCATATGAATAAGAGCGCCGAGGGTGGCTCTCTGTCGGATTCCTGCGAATTGCGCGACGCCACCTTTTGGGAAACCGAATCCGCGCACTGGACTGTAATGACGTCGTCGAAAATGTGAAGTTGTGCAAATCGGTATCTTCTTGATTTCTGTTCTTCCAATCACATTTTCTTATGATACCATTTAGTTGAGTTGTACGCCATTTCAGTGAGAATTTTCTGAAAATTTGGACGGTCATTGCAAACTTGGCAACCAGACTGACTTCCATGTATAATGCTGCAAAAAATTGTGTTACAAGTATAGAGCTCTGCGGCACATCAGTCTTTAGACGTAATCTACCTGATACCTTGCTTGAAAGCACTATGTGTTACTGCTCAGGAAAGAAATGATTACTGTTAAGATATCTGGTGGGGCTTCTCTTAAAGGAGTGCGTATTCTTGATTTTGACAGTTCCAAACACCATCAAACTAAGTAGACTAGGGTGCAAACTTAACCGCACACTTAAATTCCACCAAACATATTTCACATAAGAAGTGGCAGGGTATCCAACTGTTAGATTTCTCGTGAAGAATTTAGGTCTACTACGCAGTTAAGGGTGCTTCTATCCTATCCAAAGATAAAAATTCTGTTTGGTTGCGAGGAATCCTTCGTAAGAACAAATTTCCTGCATGTTGTGCTAGGTTCAAATCAGGTCTTTGTGGTGACTGTGCAACTATGAGATATCAAGTTGCCTGCCTTAGCAGCCAATAAAATGTTCACCTCCACTACTTGAAGTCAAGCAGGCTATAGGAAAATGCTCACCAGCCCCTATCAGTAAGATATTATAACCATGTGATGTGTTTAAGATGAATCCATCTAGGGCGATACAATAATAATAATAATAATAATAATAATATTTCTTTATTTCAGCATATCATATACCCACATACAGATACAACGTATACAGTAAAGTACGTACAGACATGAACGAAACAAGTCAAAAATGTAGAAAACAACAGCTTAGGTGCACACTAGCACAGGTTTGCTGAGAAATAATCATCCAGATTATAACAATTTATATGTAATAGATTATGTTTCACGGTTTTTCTAAATTTGTCAAAGTTGCTTATTTTCTTAATAGTACTAGGCAAATGGTTAAAGAGTTTACAACCCATGAATATCAGATATTTTTGGTAGGTTGTAGTTTTATGACAAGGTGGAAGCAAATACCCCAAGTTCCTAGTATGGTGATCATGCGTAACACCATTAAAGAAAGTATTGTAGTTACGATGTACAAAGCATAGAACTTCCAGAATATAAATGTCATAGAAGGTTAATATGTTGTGTGATTTAAATACATTCTTACAGGAATGTCTCGAGGTTAAACCAATCATAGACCTGAGAGCCCGCTTCTGAATAGTGAAAACGCGATTGGAATCCGAACACATTCCCCAATGTATAATGCCATATGCCATTCTCGATTGAAAATTAGAATAATAAAAGTTTTTTACAACCGAAAAACTACAAGACCTTTTCAGGTTATAAATAGCATAACAAGTTCGAGAGAGACTGTTACAGAGCTCATCAACATGAGAAGTCCACTTCAGATGCTCATCAATGAACACTCCCAATACTTTAGAGCACTCCGCCAATCCTACTCTTTCACCATTTAATAAAAATGTACTCAAATTATATTTAGCTTTATTTTTAAATAAAATAAATTGAGTTTTGGAGGGATTCAGTATAAGTCTATTCATATTTATCCAGGTAGTAACACTGGTAAAAATGTGATTAATTTTGGAAAAAAGGGTTGATGTATCGCTGGATTTTATGGTGATGTTAATATCATCTGCGTATAAGATTAACGAATCAGTAGCAGTGATATAGGATGGGAAGTCATTAATGTAAATTAAAAACAGTGTAGGTCCCAAAACGGAACCTTGGGGTACTCCTATATTAATACTTGATTTATTCGAGTGGATATTATGACATACAGTTTTAAGTTCGCGATTTCTCAGGTATGATTGGAACCAACTCAAGGTTGTACCATTAATTCCATATCTTTCAAGCTTGTACAGCAATATTGAGTGGTTAACGCAATCAAAAGCTTTCGATAGATCAATTAGTACTGATAGGCAAGGAAAACCTTGATCAACACACTTATAAATTTTCGCTAAAAAAATGAATAAGGCGGTATTGGTTGACCGTGTAGGAATGAATCCATGTTGGTTTTTGCTAAACAAGTTAAACTTAATAAAGTAATTAATAATATTAGTGTTCATGATGGATTCATATATTTTAGCAAACGTTGAAAGTATACTTATCGGTCGGTACTCTAACCAATTGTAGTTCTTCCGTTAAAAGATGATCTATTGCAGGTCTTCTGGACTTTAAACCATCATAAATTGTTATGGATGTTTGTCAGTTTTCCACAAAATATACTTGACATAAGAAGTGGCAGGGTACTAAATTGGCAGATTCCTCGTGAAGCATTTAGTTCTACTACGCAGTTAAGGCTGCTTCTATCATCTCCAAAGTTAAAAATTCTGCCTAGTTGCGAGAAATCCTTCGTACGAACAGATTCCCTGCATGCTGTGTTGGGTTCAACTCAGGTCTTTGTGGTGGCTGCGCAACTATGAGATATCAAGTTCTTGTCTTCATTCAATGAGTGGACGCCAATAAATTCTTTGAAAGGCAGAACACATTCCTCTAAATTTTGCTAAATGTAAGGTTGGCCATTGATCTATTTCAGGTCTTCTGGACTTTAACCCATCAGAAATTGTTGTGAACGTTTGTCAGTCTTCCACAAAATATAT
>SMLS01070932.1:0-24046 GCA_004785975.1 Popillia japonica | reverse complement strand
GTAAGTAACACTTACAAATTTCTTACAATGACACACTTACATACATATAGGTATGTATATTACCGGCTAATTTTGAAAAGTGCCCTCTAGAGACCAAAAGGTAAACCGGGATGAAGCTGAATATGAGTATGAAATGATAAGACTCTTGCACCCTGTCATTTCTCACTAATACGCTTTAGCCTGTATTACACGGTCAAAGTGCATCAAAGTTTTACGTCAAAGTTGCTCAAAGTCGCTTCAAATTCCTCGTGTAAATGACCACTTTGAAGGACTTTGATGACGTCACATCAAATTTTACTTTGACGTTAAAAATAGTTACTGCAACAAATTTTGTTATCAAAGTCGGTCAAAGTTTTGCTGTGCGCATGCGTAAGCATTGCTGCCAGCACAATATTTGTTCAATCGTAACTTAACGTCAACAATAAAATAAACTGTGAAACCAAAAGTATGTTGGCTGCTCTGAATTACATTTTTAAATTTCTGGCTGTCAAAGTAAAACTTTGAGATGTAACTTTGATGTCCATTTACGAGAAAACTTTGATGCACTTTGACTGTGTAATACACGCTTTTGAATGTTGGTAATGAATATTTTACGTACTTGTGCTTAGGTATCCTTACTTAACTACATACACTGATAATGATGTAACGGACAGAACCGTAAATTAGATTATACGTACATATATGATTTTACGTTCACTCACATATTTATTCAATTCTCTGTTACATGTCAACCAATGTCAACTTCAAAATTTTATGAAACTTACCTCTTGCAGGGTGACCGTATTTTGTTTCTTGACTGTGAGGTTTAGATATCTTTCTTGGCATTGACAAAATTTTGTGGTTTGTTTGTCAAATTTCTTCTTACCCGTTTTGACACCACCAATTTGTTTCTTCCTAAAATCCTCTAATGTTTGCAATATCTGAGCGTAACCATTATCTAGCTGAAAAAAAGCAGAATATTTAGAATAAAAAGCGATGAATGCAATTGTTATTTATCGTAATAACGGAATTTGTTTTCTTAGATTCGTTGTTTTTGTTCAAGAAGCATGGGTGGAATACCGTCTATCTACGCCTACTGATTTTGCCAATAAAACTCACCACCTACATCTAGGTTCATTTATCAAACACCGTGCAATATAATTAATAAACTTCTGCTGGATAAATTGTTTGAAGTTTTTAAATAAGTATATTCGCATTTCGCAATCAACACAATAGTTTATCATACCATAATGGTTATAAGTATTGGCAATGATTACATTTAGGAATCACTTGTATCCGGTTATTACAAATATTTATTCATTAAAATCAAGCAAATTCAATATATTGATGTCATTGTTCTTATGGTACTACATTTATCTAGTAACACTTGCTTAAATTTTCCAGAAAAGGTGGGATTAAGAAGAAAGATCGTGTAATTGTTGCGAAAACAAAAAACGTTGTTACTCATATCCATATATTGTTGTTGTAATGTTATAGAAATGAATGCAATTTATTTAAGATAAATTTTTGCTTTAGGTAGCTCTGTTATATTATTTCCGTAATAATACTTGTGCGTAACATTGTACCTGCAGTTGGTATTTTAGGAAATTTAAACACAAAAAATTATGTTTTAAAGCTATCCCACGCACTGTTTTTCTATACATATGTAATCAAGTTAATTTAACGTTCGTTTTAGAATATCAATCCGCAGCGCAAATTAATGTCAAGAAGTGAACGGAAGTTACGGTTTAACCGCTGATAATAAACATACTTAATTAAATACTCCTATTTATTTTCTAAAATCTTGTAAATTTTATTGTTTAAGTAAAGATATATTATTTAGAATTACTTTAATTTTTAATTTTGTTCACAATTAAGACGTAGAAGTTACTTGATAAGTTTGTAGTAATTGCAAAATCTTTAATTGTTTCTCGTTTTAAATTTTAGAGGTTACATATTTTTGAAATTCTTATCAGTAGTAATATCCCTAGGACAGTGATAATCACGAAATAATTTTATTAGTTTCCGAGAGCACGTTGCTTGGTAACATCCCGACGCCGTAGGCGGAGGGATGTTCCCTAAAGAAACGTGCTCGAGGAAACTAATAAAATTATGAGGATTTATCTCTGTCCGTGGGATATTTGGTCAGAAAATTTTTGGCTTTTTAAATTTGAGAAACTAAATGAGCTTGCAGAAGTTGCTGAATTTGTTTCCAATTTATCTATATTTTCACTATTAGTTCTCAAAATCGTGACATTTCGAAAATTAAATTTGAAACTGTCAAAAGTTTTACATAAGCAGTGATGACATTAAGTCAGGTGACAGCTGGGGTGTTATCGCTAGCGATAACATTCCGGGGTAGTTATCAGTATAATCAAATGTTGATTGGATATCCTGATACATGTGACATAAAAGGATTAATTTTGATTGGTCGAAAATTGAATCCAAAAATTTTCTCATTAATTTATTATCACTTTTAAATCTGTTTACATTGCACGCTGTTATGCTTTACTATTAAAGAAAGAAAAAAACAAGGGATAGTTACCTTTTTTAATTTTTTGTATTTAATATGCTTGGTTTATTAAATGTAACACTTTCTCTGGTTTTAATTGTTAAGTTACTGCAGCATAATACACTTCTCGCAACTATTCTAATAGTGGTCCTCATACAATAAATTGTACTATTTTAAAAGCAGCACTAACTCGTGACATCTCCGAAGTATTCAAGTCCTAGGTATGATCCGACTCAGTTAGTAAAAAACTTAGCTTGCTAACACAAAGTAATGTGCAATAATTTTCATAGAAACCCTAAAAATATTAGATTTAATAAAAGTTAAATGGCCAAGTCAGTTGTATTTTGGTTTAATTTATTAGCAATATTAAGAACAACGGTCCTACCACCACAAAATCGTCACTAGAACATGATTTCCACAATCTAGCAGAACAGCCGCCTTACAACTGCAACCATTGACTGTAAATGTACGAATTGTTGCCATAATTCCCTAGACTCTGTTTTGATAGTATTGCAGTATGAATGTAGTAGCGAACAGTTGGAATATGTTGGAAATTTTAGTTAATTTTGTAGTGTTTTAGAGAGTTTAGTATATACGTTAATAACATTACCTACATTTTAGGCGTTAGACTTTTTAGGGTGCTATATGTGACGTTTGCCTGGGAATGGCGATTCTAGTAGTTTTTGGACAGAATGGATTTTATACGGTTAGTATTTTTCATGATGTAAGAATAATATGATAATATAATAATAATAATAAAGTAGGTAATGCAACCGTTATAATTTTTCAGAGACGTGTAATCTAAGGAGAAGTTTTACTTAAAGTATATAATGAGTAGACTAGCCAAACAGGACTAAGAATTAGCACTTATCACACCTTTGTAAATAGTATAACATCAAGAACATAACAGATACCTCCACCGGAAAATCTTATTTAGAACTGAGGTTTATGCAATTAATGTAAGATATAGGGGTCAATTGACCCCTCCGCTTCACGCGTTAGAAATTTTTAAAAGATCATTCTCCTATAATATTGTAAAATTTATTAAAGGTACAATTAGAATTAGGTTTAGTTAGTTAATTATACATGTACTTTCTTGTTGTTGTTTGCCAATAAACCACTACACAACAAAAAAAGTCGTTTTTTGCAGTAAAATGGTGTCGAAATAAAAGTGAGCACTATTCTATACGTTACATCTCTTACTCTTCTTAGAAGTTATACTAGTTATTATGCTCTTTACAAGCGATTGCAAAATTTGTTTCTCTAGCTCAATATTTTTCATTAAATGACGCGGCTAATCCGTATCAAAATTTGAATACGTTTCCTTTTTCTTATCACCCAGTACTTAAACTGCACAAATTAAACAGTTAATTCAAATTCTAACATAATACACGCTCTTGATATGAATGATTTAAAAAAATCAAAAAACACTTGCAGGCACTTTGAGCTCACTGTCGTCAGTAGACAGGCTGTTAAAACTGCAAAGATGTGTATTATAAATCCAGTAGTGTAATGCAGGTTTTTTTTATTTTTTGTTAAGTGCTAAGTACACTTATGCTAATTGCAGCCTCGATAGTAGGTGAATTAAGAAAAACATTTGCATATTATCTGATCATTGAAATTGCATTTTTGGTTTGATACTATACAATCAAGCATATCACAAAATATACCCTAATAATTAAATTAATTTAAACGGGCTCTTGTCTCGAAATCGCGGCAGCATGAATTATGCATTTTATTTTAGATTTTTGAGAAAGATCGTGTATATGTGTACCTGTACATAGTGTTACAAATAAGCCGAAACTGTCTTTTTTGTACACGAGGAATACAAAATAGCATTTGTAGATTCAATTTATGTAAAAATTTTATAGTTATGCGTTAAAACATTCTTATACAAATATGTATACGTATGTAGGTAGGTATAAAAAATTAAAATTGAGAACTTCCCGTTCAGCTTTTTATGGTTAGATATATGTATGTATAAAATATAGTAACTATATCACTGCAATAATTTCCAAGCAGCATATTTGCTGCAAACTGCTTTTACTGCACCACAAAAAATTTAAAGAAAAAAAACAAGACATTAATATGCATATCACAGTATCAAAGACCGTGTATGTAGGTTACGAAGTACAACAGCTCAATGAACGTAGCTAATGTGAAATGGTAAATGTGTATGTGTTTATGGATATTAGAGCTTTTCACATTATTTATTACCTCATGCATTGCAAAGTAACTTACGAGCCGCCTGTAAAGCTACCAGTAACTTGCTACAAAAACATACCAGAGCTCAAGAACTGCGTTACACAAACAGTTACGTTGTAGTACTGTACTCTCCGTTATTTTTGTTATGATTGCTAGTGTCACTCTTATCCTGATTATTGCTGTTGCTGTTACCCTTGTTATTATCATTATGTCTTATGTATAAGACGCGCCTCGTAGCATTGTCGAACTAGCCAGTATATCTATATATATGTTTTATCGACCAATACCTATTTTTTGTTTGTTAAGAGACTGTAAGTGAGCGTAATCGTGAATCATGTTCGATTAACAAGGTTAGAACGTTATTCTTATAGTTTTTTTTATTCTACACAGACGACGTTGTGGTTTACGTCATCGCGACGAGTCGCAGCAGTATTTATATGGCATGTTGTTCCACTGAACAGGTAGAAACCGTAGGTAACAATGATTAAGATGATTTGTGGAGGATTGCGAAGATATTGAAATGTTACATTAATGCAGAAATTGATAAATAATTTGAATAATTGAAAATTTGTAAATTTTGTTAAAAGGTTAAAAAGAATACAGCAATTCGAAAACATCTTGGAACTTTCTTAGAAATCATAGAAAATTAACTTATTGGAATAATATAGCACTATTATTGTAGTATATTTCACGGAACTTGGTGTATAACTTATGACCATACGAGTATAGCGCTTCATGCAGGAACAAATATGATTGTACGATTTTTTTTCTTATATGTGATGAGTTCTATTTTAGTGGCTTCATAAACTGAACACGGATTTCCCGCTAAAGAGTATGTAGAGTTATAGCGTATGCAAAATGTGTGCCGTAAACACTGAACCGGTGTCAATTAATTGTATCTCAATGTAAGGAAAAGATTATACCCACCCATCATAAATCGTCCTTGCCTGGACTTACCCTGCAAATCTCTCACAGTACCAGTCAATCTTTGGGTCCTCCATTGAAGTCTACCGCTCTCTCAAAGCTCAAGAAAGTTACTAGTTTTGATTTTTTAAAGTAATTGAAATAAAATTCGCCGTTATTTAGATGCGGTACCAGTGTTAGCAGTCTAAACAGTCTGGTTTCGTACCGGATATACACTAGCGATCATCAATGGGGGATTTTGATTTGTTTCCTTATCGTAATAAAATAGAAACTGTCCTTTCTTCTTGGAATATTTAAGGAAATTATAACCGCATGTAAAAGAGACGGTATTATAATGAAAAACGTAACAATTTTATTTAAATTAATTTATGGCCACAACTACTGTTGAGGTATGCTTTCGTAAATACAGGGGTCGGCATAACAATGTTACCATTTTTAATACTAAATATAGTTTTAAACAAAATATAATGCACTTTAATTCTTATCCTAAATGAATGTATATACATTTGGATTTATTATTTAAAGATAAAATCTTTCAAATGACCACCGTTTTCTACAATGCATGCTTGTAAACGCTGAGAGAGAAGTTTACCATAACTCGTTGTAGCATTTCCTCGGGAATGGCTTCAATTTCCTCAGTAATGCGATTTTTTTAACTCGTTTAAGTTGTTGATAGCTCCGGAGAAAACCTTACTTTTAAGGTACCCCCATAGAAAAAAATCTGGGGCTGTCAAGTCTGGACTACACGATGGCCAGGGTATATCGCCAAAACGCGAAATCACACGGCCAGGGAACAAGTTACATAGAGTTTCCAACGATTGACGGGCTGTATGAGCAGTGGCTCCGTCTTGGTGGAAGTAAACATTTTCAATTCCTCAGCGATGCAACTCAGGTTGCAAAAAATTTGTCAGCATCTCTACATAACGTTCTGAATTTACGGTTAGTGATGGACCATTCCCGTCTTCGAAGAAATAAGGCCCGATAATTCCCATGGATCCAACAGCACACCAAACAATCACCTTTGGACTAGAGGTTTTCCATGAATTTCTTTTGGATTTATGTCAGACCAATAGCGATTATTCTGTTTATTGGCAAAACATGATAAATAAAAATTGGCTTCATCAGACATCAGAAGTTGATTAAGAAAATTAGGATAATAATAGTGAAACGATATCAGACAGTTGGAACCACAGCACCACGAAGACGTTCCGGAAAACCCAAAGTGACTACATCGAAAGAGGATTTAAGAATTACATTGATTTCTAAATGAACCAGACGCCTAACACCTCCAGAAATTCGTGCACAGTTAAATGAAGGCCGCGCAAATCCGGTGTCGCTCACAACAGTGAGGAGACGGTTAACGAAGCTGGACTGCACGGTCGAATAGCCACCAGAAAACCATTACTACGGTCGCAAAATTGTATGAAACGATTGGAATGAGCCAAACAGCATAAAGATTGGGACATGAATATGTGATCAAAGATGCTATGAACGAACGAAAACAAATTTCAAGTCTTCTTGGCGCACATTTGTTAGAAGAAGAGCTGGTGAAAGGATGCTGCCGGAATGTGTTGCACCAACTGCTAAGCATGGAAGTGGTTCTGTGCTAGTTTGGGGTCCATTTTCCTTTAGTAGCGTCGCAGATTTGCATCGAATTGAAGGAATTTTGAAAAAAGAAAATTATCGAAACATTTTGGAGCAGCACGCTATTCCTTCGGGTGTAAGATTAATTGGTGTGGGGTTTTACACGCAGCAGGACAATGATTTCAGGCGTATGTGCCGACGACACCCAATTGTTGTAATCTTTGCTACCCGGTAATACTAAGGAGGCAGTTTTTATTATTAGCGCCGATCTTTCGCCTGTAGAATCTTTGCCTCATTCTCTTGTAATAGACCTTACTAAATCTACTGTTATGGTTTTTTGGCCTCCGTAAACAAATGTCAGCAATTATTGATAAAACTAAAACTATTATTTTCGACAACATATTAACTATCTGCTGAAATATATGCAATATTTACAGCCTTGCTCATATGTAAGACACTTATGGGAAAACTCGATTTTTTATTAATATTTCTCCGAAATTTCGAAAGAAATAATGAGGTTTATATTAAAATAAGCATAGATTTATTTAGATGATCGTACCTGTATTTGTAAATAACAGGGAGACAACCTGTAGTTTACACGTAACACTTGTTCTGGTACCTACGCTTAACGAAGAGATTACCATCGTAAGTTTTTGCTAGTGATCACATTTTTTCTATTGTGCCAATAGTTTAGTATAATAGAAAATGCGGAAAGTTCCTGAATTGACACAAGGTGAACCTGGCCAAACCCTATTATTGCATTCGCAAAATATGGCATTAGTTACAATAGCAAAAAAAATTAAATGTTCGCGGGGTGCGATAAACGATACCAATATACTGGATCCAACCACAAGCCACTGTTAAATGTAGCATTTTACAGAGCAACATAAAAACAGGTTTATTATGGCCTACACAACACAAGAATTGGCGTATAGATGAAGAGGCAAAAATGATGGTTGTCGAACGAATCAAACATAGAGGTATGTTGGAATTGATCATTGAGTGAGTTTTTGGTAATTATACGCCTTTTTGGATAGCCTGGTGCTCGGTAGGTTCGAAGAGGGCCGGAGTAGGCATATGTACATATAATACAGATTCTATTGTAACTAGGTATTGTTAAATATGGCGGTGATACCATCGTGATCTGGGGCTGTATGTATGTGTTAGGCGTTGAGGAACCCCAAGTATGTGATGGTCGCATGAACAGCTACTGCTCTATTGCGGTTTTTTATCTGTTGTCTGTTAGAGGAAGTATTGGAGCCATCGGCGTTGAAATCATATAACGAATACATACATGCCAGATTTTGTTTTCTAGCCAGACCACGCATCTTGCTATAAATCACGCGCTGTGACAAACTGGTTGGGTAAACATAACGTTTGTGTGTTGGAGTGGACCGCGCAGAGAATTTAAGCACCCGTTTAAACTCAATCGTAAATGATTCACTTTGTTTATTGAAGAAAAATATAAACTTTTCATATTACAGAAGGATAACGATATAAAGCACCTAAGACATGCATCTACATATGTACAGTCTACAAGTACAAATAATATTAATATTATTAGAATGGTTATCTTACTTACGCATTAATTAAGACCGCACACCCCTAAGCATAGTAGTGGAGAAAGTTGCCCATCCGGCATTGTAACGACTAACTAGCGCAGGGACTGGTGGTGGGGGAGAATTCCAGGTCCGAGTGCTGAGAGATGTGCTCAACTGAACCTTGACAAGAATTATCAGAAGCAAAATATTGCATTTTTTTCCGACAGCCAAGCAGCAATACCAGGGGTACCAGGACCCATTGGATTTAATGGCAACTAGATGGAATAGGGATGAGCATCTTCAAATGTCAATACATATGTCACAGTTTAAAGTACTTAAATGTAATACTAAACGTTTGAAAAGGTTTAATGAAAATTGGCTATCCTCTTTTATTACAGACAGCATCACTAAAATATCGGTATTTAGATAAAAGATCTATTTAATTGAAAACGGTATTGTTAGGTGAGGTTTGTAACATAAAAAAACTTGTAATGAAGTAACAATTGTAAGTAGCCAAACATGGTTCATTACCATGCAGTAATATTCAATCTATAGGCTCCTTATCGCTCCATACCCTAGTTGATACAGCTTCTTTAACATATTCATGTAACATGTTCACAGCCATTGTAAACTTCGATTAGTGGTGAACATACGCCAATGTTAATGTAATGATCACAGAACAAAGAGTAACTATATCAATATATCAATGTTGGTGCCTTGCTCTAAAAACAGGATATCCTTGAAATTAATAAATTCTTATTTGTCACTATTTAAACAAACCATTTATTTGGGGAAACCCTTATTTATTAATTTAAAATACACTGGTGGAAATAATTGACACCCTGTATAATCTGAATGCAATGAAAGTTGGTATATATGTAAGTAGTACTAAACTAGTATATCTTACCCTCATGCAGAGAGCGTCGAAATCCTGCTGGGACGAAATGCATCAATAGCGGGACTATCCCCGCGAGCGGCGCGTACCATCGGTACACGACGAAGCATGGAGTCAATAAATCGTTGTATGGCAGCGAGAGGTATGGTCAACCATGCCTCCTCAACTCGCCTCCATAGCTGCTCAACATTAGCCGGAAAACGAGTTGGTCATGGAAGCATTCGCATACGGTGCCCTTCTACAAAAGGCCTGTACTACAGGTGCATGTACAGCAGCCGTCTGCGCTGCCGAACGTAGGGAAGCGCAACGGGCCGTAGCACTGCATCTACGTATCGGCGAACCGTCATCGGGTGCTGTACACGCAGCAGAAGCGTACGTCCTACATTTGTAACAGACGCTCACGGGGTCGTCGACGAACCAAAATTCGTGCATCAGCAACGCCCAATCATTTACCAAACGCCCCCGTATAGTTCGCATAGTGAGCGCGCCTAAACGGCTCGAAGTTGCCTTGAGGACGATGCACACGACGCTAGACAAAGGTGCGGTCCTCACGTGCTGTGATCGCACGGGGCCGTCCCGCTCGCGACTGAAGGCGCGTACGTCCTACCTCAGACCTCATCGCTCGAGACGGCGCGCGATCTCATGAACGGATACATCACCCACAAATATTCCTCGCTCAAACTCGCTTACCTAGCGCGATCGATCCGCCGTTAGGCAGCGAATACAACTATATACTGGACCTTTACCCCGCACTAAGAACGACCGGTTTCTCTCACACCCTTCGGTCTCCATGGCGACGGAAATTTCCATCTATCGGAGCTACTCAGTAAAAAATGAGCGATACGAAAAGCCAATACTCGCTGCATAGACTCATCTATAGGAAACTCCGCCAATTTTTTGGATGTATCTTCACGCATTCAGATTATACAAGGTGTGCTTGTCAATTATTTATACAGGTGTAAGTTCGAATTTTGAGCCAATAAATTTGCGTTCCCACAACTGATTCTTGAAAATTAGATACAATGAAATATTTAGTACATGTATTCTTATGACCTTTTATATATTTATCTTATTTTCCCGATATTTTTTCCATTCCTAGGTCAATTAAACCATTATAATTCTATTGAAGATCTTTATTCCATGGAATAAATATAAATATATCCGGAAAATAAAAATTAAATATCTATTAATTCCAATATATATATGTATATTTCTACATTTTGCGAAGTTAGTATTTATCAGGCATCAATGCAAATATTTAGAATAGTATAGATTATATATTTTCTGAATCCTTATTAGATTGTATTCACACACATATTTACGTATTAACTGGACAAGCATGCTAGCTTAAAATGAAAACAGGCAGACGAATGTAATAAATTACGACGCAGCACCTGCTATTAACATTTGCAATTTTGTAGAACGTAATAAGAACACGATACGAAGTAAAAGTAGAAAAATTACTTTCGGCACGGCTCATTGACATTTAGCTAAAACATTTTATGATATGAATCTCTTCGGAGTCCCCTACAACAGTGTTATTTACAAGCGTGATGCTCATCTTCAACACGACGTATTGCAAAATCTAACGGATGCGACGTAATGCGTTTCACATTTCACGACGACCAAGAATAAAAGAACCAGTCCTTTATCCTGATGATGATGTGCCGTTCTTTTATAAAACAAAGGATGACGTTATTATACAATTTTAGCTCTTTTGATAAGGCAGTAGGAATTTTTTGTTTCAAACGCACTAAAAGAATTCGATTAAAGCAATTTGAATAAATTATGAAGATGAATGAAGTACACTCACAATCAAAAATATTTGCTCACATTTTACCTATTAGCATACATTTAGGTTGGGTATTTGTTTCGGATATTCTGTCTTTCGAAAATTAAAATAGCGATATTGGTTTGTTCACTATAAATACATAAGTAGAGGAGATTTATAAGCGATAATTACATGCTTATAAGTACAATTGAAAGCAAAATGTGCGTCTCATTTAACTATGTAGTTTACTACAGCATTATTGCTTATAATTACTTTAAAAAAGTATTATCACACATTGCGCTAATATTATTCGGTTAAATCTGAGAAGATACTTATGACTATTAGTATTTAGACTGATTTTACATATTTATACATTTTTCCTGCCGATTTGTCTTAAAAGTGTTCTGTATTAGGAATGCAAATGAGTTAGATAAGAAGCAACAGCTGAACGGGATTGTTAAAACATAAAACGTGTCTCTACAGATAATTGCATTATAAAATGAAACGTCCGGTAACTGGTTGTTATTTTTATAATATTTACAAAAAAAACGCTACTATGCACAGAAAGAACTGCACAAATAGCAAATTTGTAAGAAAATATTTTTGTATACATACATACTACAAGCTAAGACAATAAACTATCAAAAATAATATACAGTATCCGCCAAGATAAACAGTCTGAAAATAAAAATTATATTTATTTTTAATCTGTTATTTAAATGTTCAAAATGTTTACCACTACGACGCAAACAAACTCCATATGGATTTTGTAAGTTACTAAACATATTTATAAATCGTGCTTGGTTTAAATGCCGAAATATAGCGATTTCATTCTTGTCACTACCCACAACAAGACCATCATCGACGTAGATTGCAACATATGTACAGTCGATTTCCGTTACACTTACGGTAAAATAGGATCTACAACACTATTTTGGAATCCGGCGTTTTTCATAAATCCTATAAATCTTCTATTCCAGCACCGAGGCGCCTGCTTGAGCCCATATAGACTCCTTTTCAGAAGACATACTCTGTCGCTACCATCAGTATAACCGTCTGGCTGTTCTAAATGTATTTTCAAGTATACCGTTCAGAAATGCAGTTTTTATGTCAAACTGCTCTAATTTCAAAGCATCTCCCGCTGCCACGGCTTATAGGGTTCGAATAGTGTCGTAGCGTGCAACAGGACTGAAAGTTTCGTCATACTTAATTCCCTCCTTTTGGGCGTAGCCTTTTGTTACCAATCGCGCTTTAAAACGTGCACTTCCGTTTTTCGCAGTTTTCTGGCGTAGAACCCAACGATTTTTCAAAACTTGAACATTCCTTGGACGTTCGCCTAATACCCACGTATTATTTTTCTTAAGGGATTCCATTTCTTCATGCATCGCCTGCAAACACTGGTCGCCAGCTTTTGATCGCAGTGCTTCCGAGAATGAGTTGGAGTCTCCATGTTCTTTTCCTACAGCTCCTTACGTCATCAAAAATTCATCGTTTTCGATCCAGACTGGTTTTCTTCGTTGCCGTTTACTTTTTCTATTTTCTTTAGGGTATGTTAGGGTTTACGGTCTTGTATGTTTTCTTGTTTAGCTTCATGCAACACACTGGGTTGGGTCTGGCTTAAAATCATTTCCGTGGGAAACTCAATATCTACACTGTCATTGCGCAAATTGCAAACTGTTTCTGGTTTAAATCTTACGTCATGACTCATAATAATCTTTCTCTGGGCAGGAACCCAGACTCGAAATCCATCTTTGTCGTTAATATATCCAACAAGATGTCCGAAGATAGCCTTTTCATCAAATTTTGATCGGAAACTTTTGTTTATATGGACATAGCATCCAGTGCCAAAAATTCTTAAATGGTCAAGTCTCCCTACTGATCGACCATACCATAATTTGAAGGGCGCCTTGTTCTGGTCTGACGAGTTTCCTCTGCGATTTAACAAGTATGCTGCAGTATTACATGCTTCTGCCCATAATCTGATGTAAAATTATTCTATTATCATAATGGTCTCAGAGTAAGTTTAAGGTGTGCTGCAGCTGTATGGCTCATTGCATCGTCTTGTTGAAACCATTGTGTGCGCAACCGTAATTTCATGCACGGCAAAAGGTGTTGAAAATTTCTCATAAAAGGTACAATAATTTTCTCTTTGTTACGTTCTTGGTTGAAAGTAGGTGGATTCTAATTATTGTTTTCAAACGTAATATGGACGAATTATCCCATGACCAGAAACCTTACTGAATGGTAACTCGGGCACAGTGGAGTGATTTCTCTACAGTAACATCAGGACGTTCCAATCCAAGGAGTCGAGTGGTTTGTTGATTAATATAAGCGTTAGGATAAACGTGACTCTTCTATGAAAACCATATGTTTTTCAAGAATTCGGCATCCTCGCAAATTAAGCTCAATAAGCGACTACAGTAAATATCCCATGCATGTTTGTTCCCAGCGTTTAGTCGTTGTTCAATTTGACTATGGTAGGGATAACCACTAATTAATATTATCATACAAGGCTTCTCTGCGGTGACTGCATAACTTGGTTTAAAATACGTCCGGGCTCTTCGTTAAGACACACTGTTTTTCGACGATCTGAAAAACCTTTACGCTGACACAATACACTACCAGTGTAACTATGTATATTTCTCAACAACATCTAACTCCCACTTTTAGTGCGGGCTGCTTTCATTAAATGTTGTCGATATCTAACTGACACCTGTTTGGACCATTATTGCCACTACGCGAATATATGTATTTGAAATGTACATACACATGTATATACCAAATTACGCTTTCCACAAATGCCACTAAATTATTATTCAGTATTACGAAAAGTATAACATGCATTGGGAGATAATATAAAAGCTTACTATTAGCAAGCGAATATCGAGAAAAGTCCCCGAAGTTTTAATCTCAACTCACACAGTAAGTCAGCGTATACTATTAGTGGTGAAATACATAGTTGCAACAGGACTGACTAAAAATAATAAAAAAAAAAAACTGACTAAAAATAAAAATCAGTACACCTTAATATCTAGTTAGCAAACTTTCTAAAGTTATTGGCCGGTCGAATTTTTTTAATGTCTTTTGTGGTCGATTTTCTAAATTGATGATTTTCATTAAAAAACATACCATATTGAAGGAATCCTCAACATGTAATGTGCCATCGGTTTAGCGGTTAATCCGTAGCGAATCACATACGAGAGTCGCTTTAATAGTTCGTCGATACAAAAAATTCAAAGATATAAGTTGGCCCCCTTAATAATCCAAAGTCGGATTAACTGTCTGATAAGAAAACTTAAGCGTTTCTAGTAAGAAGAAGCTAGCTAGGACCAATGATGTCACTCTCAATACATATCACTAATACATACAGTGATTTGATTTGATTTGTGTGCGACTCACAGCCAAAATCATAGAGCAACAGGGAACATAAATTTTATTTTAATCTAACAACGTATTAACAAAAAATACAATATTTCTAGCTGCCAATAGAATAAATAAATGTGCATTTTCATTGTACATATATAAAAGCAACAAACTTAATTCTGTACAAAAGACAGAAAGAAAATCTTTAGCCTAGATATATGCAGGTCATAGACAAAATCATACACTCTAATTCTAGTGATATTTTTATATCTTAAAACTCAAAATTAATATTTGGTACGGTATCCTCGACTTTTCCTCGCCGCTACTAGCCGTGATGGCATTGATTGTATAAATCTTCTTTCGCAGATCTTCTTTCTTAGAAATTTCGTGTTTGCGTATATTATTCTCCAAATAATGCCATAAATGTTAGATGACACTTAGGTCAGGTGATTGGGCAGGAGTTTGCAACACTTTAGGGCAATTGTATAATAGCCATTCTTTTGCAAGATATGAAGAATGTTTTGGATCGTTATCGTACGTATCTGTCTCTTTCTTAGTGGTCTGGGGTCGCCATAGAACACTAATTCACTATTACCCACAGGACACCAAACACTGATAATTGCCCACGCGTTTCGACAGCAATGCTGTCATTATCAAGGGGATGATATGCATTATTAGAATCATTATTGGTAACTATTATCACCTTTGTGCTTGACTGATTTTAGGCAGATATCTGTGTTCTGGAAACAATAAACGATTTTCAATAAATTACCAAATCCTGCCTTTTAAGATACAAAGTTAAAGGTATGATGTTTCTACGAGAAAATTATAAGATTTTTCGATTACTTGACAAATTTTAACAAGTATTTTCAATGATCGACTGTTTCACATTCTCCAATACACTATCTATATGAGTATACAGAGAGATAAACTATTTAATACTTATACGATTTATAATGAATCATCCGAACATCGTATGATTGACAATTCTTGAAGTTTTTCGAGTATATCACTAATCTATGACATTTCGAAACATTTATTTACAAACGAATTAATTGAAATCGTTCTGTTGTAAATAATTGCCTTGACTTATTACATATTACTTTCTCTAGTGGACTGTAAAAAAATTATTATTAAACTACAGTACCTGGCCAAAGTATTAGGACCACTGCCTAATTTAATAATTTCATGAAAACAGTTAATAAATTTAAACGTAAAAATTTTGTTTGTGACACATAAACTTTTTTTATTTTTATATTAACTTGTTTTTTTATGTTTATAATTTTTGTCCTAGTAATGGTTCGCTGTTGGACAATAAAGGTCTTTATTATTATTATTATAAACATCAAAATTTGTGCATTATCCAGGTATATATCTAATATTTGGTGATTCCACCTTTCACCTTAATTACTTGTTATATTCTTTTTGGCATGCTCATTATACAAGCCCGAATGGTTTCTTTAATCACATCAATATGTCGCCACGTCTCTTCGAGGTTCTTGATCAATTCTGCTTTATTAGGATTTAGGTTATGCATAACAATCTTCTTGAGTTGGTTCCACACGTTTTCTATTGCGTTTATGTCCAGTGAATTGCCGGGCCATTTCAAAACCCGTAAATTCAACGTTTTATTGACTTTGTTCTATGGCAAGGAGCACCATCACACATGTATACATAAGGATCTTTTGTTGGATATAGTTCATTAGAATACGGTGATAGACCGCCTTCAAGCACCGTTTTGTAATGTTGTTGGTTCATAGAACCTTGTATACCTACAGAGGTTCAGAGGCTGCGGTTGTTATGCACGACCATAACATGACAGATTGTGGATGCTTAACTGTTCTGAGGAGACAGAAGAGCTAGATATGTCTGCGGACATATCTAGCTCTCTCAGTCGCTACTTGTATGATTGTCTCGTCACTGAAGATGACCTATGCGACAAAAGAAAACGGAGGGTGTTATTAGGTACATTATAACACTTTAATGTAGGCCTACCTTTGCCCAATCGTTGACGGAGTAGTCCTGGTGCCCCTTTCCGTAATTGTAGCGCGATTGTTGCATTTTTGGCGTTTTGGAGTTTTTCTTAATGGTCACCTACATTTTAGCGCTGCTGTGTAGAGTCACCGCCGCAGTGTTTCCTCGGATTCTTGTACTGCTTCGTCCGCCAACTTTTTTGTGTCTTTACTAGACAGTCTATAGTTAGCAAGTACTATTTTTATTATTTTGCGAATTTGCCGAGGTGTTGTTATGCTTTATCTTCCGCCAAAGAGTCTTACACTATTAGTGGTGGGAATATTTTCCCGACTCAAAATTACATTTACGTGCACTGTCTGAACGGAAACACTTTCCAATCGTGATTATTCTATTTTTCACTACCTAAATAATAACTGAATGGCATACAAATATAGGGGCGGGAAACGACGGCTCAGGTAGGAGATTTGGGATAATTACCAACAAATCGTAAAGGTTCAATAAAATGTAATACTGTCGGCTGTTACTTTGTGAAAATTCACGATAATTGAATGAATGAGTAAATTAAATAATACTCTGGATTACTTTGTAAAAAAATTCACCTATATTTGAACACAAATTAAAACATAATCAGTGACTGCAGTTTCGACAATATAACTGTCATTCTCAAACTAACCTACAAACAAGATTAACAGGCACTATATATGGAACTAGTTAATAACATAACCTAATAAAATACAAAATACTTAACAAATCAATCTACCATAAGTGAAACCAACGAGAGAGGTATTAAAGACAAGCTGTGAAAAGAGGGGTGTATAAAATATCTGTTTGATCATTGAGTAAAATTTCTTCTGAATGTCTACTAGTTTTAAAAATTTCTAAGGCTTCTAACAGATTTAGTTTTAGACCTTTATCTCTAAAATGTAATAGCTTGATATTATTTTCTGAGAAATTATGATTATTGTCCATTAAGTGGTTTGCAAAAGTAGAATCTGTTTTTTGTAATCTAAACTATCTTAAATGTTCATCTATACGCGTGGAAAAATTTGTACCCGTTTGACCTATATATACTCCTTTACAATCGTTACAAGAAAGTTTGTACACTCCCGATTTTGATAAACTCTCTTGTATATCTTTTCCATTAAATAATGAGCCCTGTAATTTTTTGAATGGTTTAAATGCGACTGTTATATCTTTATGACTTTTTTCAATAATATTACTTATATTTTCACTAATTTTCCCTAAATACGTTAAAGAGACAAACTTTCTATTATTATTTGACTTAATTTAAAGATAAATTTCGTGCAAAATTGTTTTTTTAATTTTAGAAGTTAAAATCTTATCTACCAATTGTGAGCTAAAGCCATTATTTATTGCCAGCAGTTTCAAAGTTGATATTTCTTTATCAAAGTTTTCTTTAGATAGGGGAAGACTAATAGCTCTATGTATCATTGAATTAAAAAAGGCAGTTTTTTGTTTCCAAGGATGTAATGAATCTTTCGGGATAATTGCATCTGTAAATGTGGGTTTTCTAAATATGTCGAATGTAAAACTATAAAATAAAATGGCAATACAATAAAATGTTTGTACAAACAACTATTACTCGTACGATATCATTTATCGAATGTATCTGTCAAGTAGAGCTACATATAGATGTTGGAATTTTATAATATTTCAAATTTCGAGTGTTCCTAATGTTTGGCCAGGTATTGTACTAAAATTATTGTTTCAAAATTGGTCGATCAACTGTCTCTATACTAGGATCATACACAAGTTACGTCAGTGTTGATTTTAGTGTGCCTCAGAGATAAAAATGAAAATTAATTATATTTTAGAAGGAAACATAGAGATAAATCGAACTCCTGCAGCTAGCTTATATAGATAGAGACGGACTAACCTGATGTTTACATAAATAAAATTGATATTTTTTTGTTAGTTTAAAACATTTAACGGTTTCATAGATATTCCTATTTAAAGAAAACAATTTGAATTCTTGTCTTTATTTTTCACGGTTTTTTGTTGATAATTTAGGGAGTATTTTGACATTAGTGCCATTTGGTTGATTACTAAATTTAATTCACTAAAGATTTACTTACTTTGCGTTGAAATTGTCATAAAAATATGGTTTTACAAACAAATGAAAATAAACTAATTGTAAGTGTGATTTTAATTTACGGCGAATCACGTAGAAATGTTTCTGAAGCAGTGCGATTATATTCTCTAAGCTTTCCAAACAGGCAAATATTGGTGTCGAATATCAAACGTATAGATTAGAGGTCACCAGTTTTATCATGAAGCATTAGCTAGTATGCACTATTTACAATTTCTGCAAAGTTAGTTACTATTACTTTTGGAACATGTACTAGTAGAGCTGTGAAATAATACATATGTACACTACCGCTCACGGAAGTTTGGCCAAGAGAGAAAATTTTCAAATATAGCAATTTAAATCATTTTACTCGTCTTAAGAACGCTTGTATTATTGTAAAGTAATCTTAAATGAACTTTTTACGTATCTAACAAGGATAGTTCGAAGAAAGATTACAAATAACCATTGTATGAGAGAAATTTCCTAAATGCGATTTGAAGCGTCCGCAGACAATTATGGGCAAAGGTCATAATATCTTCAATACAATGCCCCAGGCAACAGAGCAGGTAAAGTTTTTATACAAATCTGTGTTTAAGCCCATTTAGTACCCTTTCTTAACCATACAGCATATTTAATATTACTGTGTGGATTATTATCAGTGTGTCAGTTTGCGTGAACTAATTGCTGCGACTAGAACTATAAACAAATTGTAATAGTGGATAAACTGCCCCGTGGCAAGTCGATTGGTGTTAAAACACGTGCCGCCATCATTACCTTACATCAAGAAGGATATGCCAGCCGACAAATGGCAGAAAGATGTGTGTCGAAGTCTACAGTAAATTATACGATCCGCAAATTTAAAGATACAGGCGATTTAGAAGATCATTCACGTCCAGGGCCATCCAGAATAACGGCATCCGCAGATGATCGACAACTAAGACTAATAAGTAAACGAAATCGCAGAAAAACGGCAACAGAAATAGTGAGTGAATTTAATCGCGGAAGACCACATCGAATTTCTGTTAGTACGGTCAAACGTAGGCTACAAGAAGGAAATTTACAGGGCCGAATAGCCGCACGCAAACCTCTTCTTCGTAGAGGCAATCGACAAAAAAGGCTTCAGTGGGCACAACAACATCTAAATTGGACGATAGAACAATGGGCTAACGTTCTATGGACTAACGAATCTAAGTTCGAGTTGTTTGGTCAGCGAAGACGAATATTTGTAAGACGTTCAGAGAATGAGAAAATGCTGCCCGAATGTGTTGTACCAACAATCAAATACGGTGGCAGTGCTGTTGTCGTCTGGGGATGTTTCTGCTACTCAGGGGTAGGAACACTGCACAAAATTCCGGCTATAATGAAGAAAGAAGCGTATCTCGAAATGCTAAGAAATCATGCTATTCCCTCTGGCTTGCAATTAATTGGGCCGAATTTTGTCTTTATGCAAGACAATGATCCGAAGCATACAGCTCAAGTATGCAACAATTATGTAAATGAACAGCAGGAAGCGAAAATTTTAAAAATTATGACTTGGCCACCACAAAGCCGCTACCTTAACCCTATAGAGTTGTTGTGAGACGAGCTAGATAGGAGGGTGAGAACTGTGGCTCCTACATCCAAAGAACAGATGTGGAATGTGTTATTGAACGAATGGAATAATATTCCAGGTGAAACTTTGCAAAAATTAGTGCAAGGAATGCCGCGAGTGTTGCGAGCTATTTTGTGCGCGAGAGGTGGTTTCTTTGACGAAAAGAAAATTTAGTATTTTTTATGTAAAAAAAATATTCAGACGGGTTGTTTTAATTTTTTTATGTCTACTAGTATATTGCTATTTTGAAATAAAGAATTTATTTTGCCAGATTTGACTTCAAGCTTTTTATTGTTGTTTTTTCATAATTTTCGTACTTGGCCAAACTCCCGTGAGCGGTAGTGTATATGCTTACATCATAACAGGGCACCTTCTCATAATGCCAAGATAGTTACTGACTATTTAAATCAAGCCTTGCGACCTTTTTGGATTCTACTACTAACTAATGACGACCTCAAATGACCGGCTTGTCCATCGGATCCAACACCGTTTAGAGTTTTTCTTGTGGTATTACTTGAAAGGTGAAGTTTACAACAAACTAATCACCGATATGAGCGACGTTTACAATAAAACGTATGCAAGTGTTGAATTAATAGAAATACATTGTTAAATGTTTCCAGAAGAGGCAAAATAAGGCAATCAAGAAGGTAAAATTTTAAATAACTTTGTTAATTTTGTTTGAACCGAAGAACTATAAAAGATAAAGACAAAAGCTGAAGATGCTATTATGTACTTTTTCAAGTGCGAATATACATAAATATATGAAATCGTTAGATTTTTGAAAAAATAATCAAAGTTGCATTAATTTACTATCCTTTGGAATAAAAAACAAATAAAGATTCTGGCGATCACAAAACTTCTTTTGATCGCAGCGCTATCCTTATTTTCACGCAATAAAATACAATTCTAATAGCAAACGCATTCTTTAGCAACTACTGCTTTCAAAATTTAAATATTTTTATCTGTTCCCGAGATATTTGACTTGGCAACTTGAAGTGGTACTGTTCGAGTACATACAGGATGTACTTGAACAGGGGAAGTCTCCAATATACATAAATACAATATGCAAAGTTTTTCACAAAGTATTCAAATATTCGACTAAAATCACCAGTCAATACCAGCAGCTAATTGATCGGTGTTAGTAAGTTGCAGTAGTTAGAGATAATATCCATTCTTCTAACATTTATGTATTTATCATATGTATAATAGTATATAATATGCTAAAATATTCAGTCAATTACAGTACATAATTGTTACTTTTCTATATCATAAGTTCTTTCTTTGTAATTGTTGTGATTTGTTTAGCACTGAAACCAATAGATTGTATTTTATAATATTTATAATTTTATAATCAAAATTTTAATATTTTTGTGATATCGTATCCATTCCCAACCTTCAGCAGCAGCGTCTATGAGTATTTATCCGTTTAATTTATTTGGAATGAAGTGTCATAAATGTAATCGCTAATAAAATAACATTTAACGTGAAGTTTCAGAAATATGGGCGAAGCTCTTTTTCCCGAGAAATCGAAATTTTTCTCATTAAAGTTTTAAAAAGAATATGCTCTTCTAAGATTACTAAAAGATTTCTACTACTAACTAGTAGAATTAAGGTGTAACTAATATTTATTTTGGAAAGACGTATTAAAGTTATATATGATTTGAAATTCAAGACGAAAACAACAATTATTCAACCATGTTGAATAACGATTTAATGAATATAAATATAAATTAGCACCATCACTCTGATTGAAGAGCCAATTGATTTAAACGAAGCACTGACGAAACAATTGATATCGAATGCAAAGTATGTATATTTTATTTATAGTTATGTATAGTTTAAATGATTAAAATTACATTGAATAAGCACACCACAAATATCTCAATATACGTACATGTGTATGTGTTCACATACAATATAAATTTGTTAAATGTTATTGTTTTGCACATTCTAAAACCTAATTATTTACAATATTAAACCTGCTTCTATTTTTGTTTGAAATAAAACAAAAGGCAGCACATTTTACAATATTAGTATTCAGAATGTGACACTTTCACTTATTTACAGCGTAATCGTTGCTATACTATTTAAGGCCTAAGCCGAAATACAACACTTTAACAAAGAGTTGCTCAGTGAACTGTGAATTATCAAATTTAAATTTTCTTACCGCTCTTCTCAGAATTCGAGAGACGCCATCCACGTATCCGTATTCGATTAACAGTGTAATTTTAGCGCAACACTTTAGTCCTTTACATGTATTATGCGTAAGAAAAAGATACACAAAATGTAAAATAAAAGAGACAGTTGAACATCAAGTTACGAATACATAATTCAGTGTTTATTAACAGCAAAATTTATGTATTTGAACTATGGACATATGTATTAGATTTCGATGTCTTCCGCTTTTATATCTGATAGAATTATTCATTAGGGTTCTCCTGTGGTAATTGTAATTCTGTAGAGCACGATCGTATTTTTTTCAGTATTTGAAATGAATGAATTAGAAAGGCAGGGAAAATTGTGAAGTTAATCTGTTTATTATTCAGTCACTACTGCCAAATCACCACAGCAAGTCACACGATTGAGCAACACGCCCAAATGTTAAAACTTTATTACCAAAATGAGTATTTTTTGTAATTGTCAAGGTCGACTCTCCAACGTGTAGTCGCCAAATTTGAGACGACTGGCACGCTAAACAATCAGCCAATACCCGTACGTCAAAGGAGTGCCAGATCGTCCGAGAGCATGGCCAGTGTTCATCAAAGCGCAGAGGATCACGGGGGACTCAATTCTTTGCCGCGCACAAGAGTTCGATTTTCCGCAGACCTCAACTAAAACGAATTTTGCGTCAGGACTTGGGTCTGCACTCGAAGAAGATCCAACTGACCTATGAACTCAAAGGTAATAACCTAAGACAACAATGTTTGTTCGCTAACTAGATTTCGGAGCGTTTGACAGAGGACACCAATTTTTTTCCGAAAAATCATCTTTAGTAATGAGCCATATTTTTGATGAATGGCTACGTTAATAAGTAAAATTGCCATATATGGCATAACGCCAACCTACACCAAGTTCGCCAGTTTGCGTTAACTTTGGTGCGGATTTTGCGCTGGTGATGTCAATGGTCCATACTTTTTCGAAAACGACATTGGTGAAATCATCACCACCAAGATCATGCGATTTAACATCAGTAAATGATGTCAAATCGCATTTCTGAGGTCGCAGGTCTCTGCCAATAATCCGCAAACGACCGATGCCCTCAAAATCAACATAATCCAAACCATCACTCAAATACAAGAAAATCGAAAGCTTTCTTGTCTTGGTCAGATAATTCAATTTCCAATAAATGCGTGATGATTTGTTACGTGCTACGAATTGGAACTGTTGTTATTGTTTGGTGGTATATACATGCCTGCTTGCAAATCTATCTAAATTAATAGAGTGTAACCATTAAAACATCGACTCATTATTATTAATTACCAAAGTTTCGCGTTTCATCTGCTTATTGTTTAGTGCAGAAGTGTGAATTCATGAGTAATTAAGTTTTGTATAACCAATCAACCATACCAAACCATATACATACAGTGTGTCCCCGGATCGACGCATGAATAGGTAAAA
>SMLS01070924.1:0-18143 GCA_004785975.1 Popillia japonica | reverse complement strand
AAAAAAAATTACTACATTACCGACATTGTTGTTGGATGTGTTGGTATATTTTAACAATAGAATATAGTGTTTTTTATTTTTAGGGGTTGCACACTAAACTATGTAAACAATACCAATGTAGAAATAAGTTGTTGTCAAGTGTCAAGTTAATGTAAAACCGTTTCATTCGATTAAACGAATATTATATTTTTAAGTGGTGTTGTAGTTTTTTAAATGGTGTTTTAGTAGATACAAGAATATCATAAAAACAACAGGTTATGGGCCCAGATTCCCTGTTTGTCGAGTAAATGAGCATTTTACGTGAAGGTAAAAGTGGGAAATAATACTTGTATCTCGTATAAAAAAAACATGGAGGTTACATCAATGGCGTTCTAAACTACAAAATTAAATAACAACAATTATCAGCTATGGAAACACCAATTAAAAATCCTACTAAAAGCAAAGAAGGTTTGGTATGTGATAGAATCTGAAAAACCCAAAATAGAATAAAATACACAGGAAGCAGAGGAAAGAAAGATAAAAGACGAAATTGAAAAATATGAAGAGAAAAGTGCTGTTGCAGCATCAATCATTTTATCAACATTGGAATCTAGCCAAGCTCAACAAGTAATAAATTTAGATGAAGCTAAGGACATATGGTTCAAGCTAAAAGAAATACATGAAGGCAAAGTGTCATCACGAAGAATTGAACTGCGATTACAATTAAGTGCTATTAAAAAAGGAAGTAATGAAAGTTTAGATCAGTTTTTAGCAAGAGCACAATACATAAAAGACCAGTTAGACCAATGTGAATCACATGTAGAGAATGAAGAATATATTGGTCTCTTATTAAATGGCTTACCGAAGGAATACAATACTATCCGAATTCAAATGAAAGTGACCGGATTAGAGAAGATCACCATGGAGGAGTTACGAACAGGATTAAAAGCACAAGAAGAGGAACTGAACTTGATGGAAATTGGGAGCCAATTAGAAGTGGCATGTATTTCCAAAAGGGGTACAGAAAAATGGGAAGTTAATGGCAAACGAAACACAAGTGTTACATGTTGGGTATGTAACAAACAAGGACACTATGCACGTGACTGTTACCACAGAGCTGACAAAAATCCAAACAAAAAGAATGAAAACTGGAAGAAACAATCCAGGAAGGAGAGTGCATCTATCGAAGACAACAAATCTACGAACGAAGAAGGAAATGAGCGGGTAAATAAAACAGCAGAAAGCAGAGATTATGAAAGTGCATTCAGGATAAAGGATGATACACCGAATCATAAAATTTGGTATATTGATTCAGGAGCTACAAGCCACATGACTTGGGACCGAACACTTTTCAAATCATACAGCAATTGTGACACAGAAGTTATGTTACCAGATGGAAACAACATAAAGGTAAAAGGAAAAGGAACGATCAGAGTTCAAGTTACAAATGAAGATTGTAAGTACCAATTTTTAAATATTTTAAATGTATTATATGTGCCCCAAATCACCGAAAATTTACTGTCAGTAAGCACACTTGAAAATAAAGGTTATGAAATAATATTTAAAGATCAGAAATGTAAAATAATAGGAAATGACAATGCATTAATGATCACTGGAAAGAGAGTTAATAATTTATATGAGGCAGATTTACTTTCATGCAATGATACAGAAAAATTAAATAAAGTACAAGTAACTGCTCAGACTTGGCATAAACGTTTTGCACATCAGAATATAAATACACTAAACAAAATTAAATCAAATGGTATCGTAGAAGGATTAATATTCAATGGTAATACCATTCCTACGTGTGCCGAATGTATACAAGGGAAATTAACAGTACAACCCTTTAAAGTACATGAAAATATAAAAACAAGTGATAAATTACAATTAATACATATGGACTTGTGTGGACCGATGCAAGAAAGCACACTTGCGGGTTCAAGATATATGTTTATTCTTGTGGATGACTACACCAGGAAAATATTTATTTATCTTTTGAAAAGAAAAAATGAAGTATTCGAAAAATTTAAAATTTTTAAAGCAGAAATTGAAAAACAAAGTAATAAACAAATAAAAAGAACAAGAAGCGATAATGGTGGAGAATTTACAAATAGGTAATATATTTCAAAATTACCTTAAAGAACAAGGAATAATCCATGAAAAAAACAGCAGCTTATACGCCACAAGAGAATGGAGTTGCAGTAAAAATTTCCGAAAACATGAAAAATTTGAACAATTGGTGAAACTGTTGCTGTTGACCAACTCTACCAAATCCATTGGTTATCAAGCTTGCCGTTTAATAAATATACTTCACAATAGAAGCACACAAGATTTTCCTCATCCTCACTGGTCCTCCTCCTTTGGTCAACTTAAATACACATTATATTGACACAGCCTGTGCAATGTAATCCAGTTTCCATGGCTGGTGACAGTCTATTATTTCATACAGCCATGTTTATTACTGTATATGTGGAAAATCTCACATACGTGAGCAACGTATTATTTCACCCATATTGACCTGAATGCGGCTATAATCGCAATATCACTGGTTACGGAAGACGACCACAACCGGTTTCAATATCCCAGCTATAGTTAGGCGCTGCACACTTAACCACGTCATTATCAAATTTCATAAGTCTCTCGTTTGATGAGGTAGCATAGTTAGTTTCCGTAAGATTTATATGCGGTAGTAATCGCATAACAGGGAAGTGAAATCCAATTGGGGTAATTATCGAGTGTGTATAGAAGCTCCTGGTTAAACGTAAATTGCCTGTGTGAGGCCTAGCCTCAAAGAAAAAATAAATAAATAAATAAACGGAAATTTTTGGTTTAGAGTTTTCTAGGTTGTACGAATTCTCGTGTTGCCCTCTTCAGTTTTTATTGGAAATTATAATTTTGAAAGTTGTTCCAAAAATGCTCCATAGTACTTCTCAACATTGAGAAAAGTGATTTTTTTACGAAATTTGACTTTTTGGAAGTTGTTTGTTGGAGCTCGCTAGATGGCGTACTGCGATGAGTTTATACAGGGTAGTGGGGTATCTCGCAATCATTGCACTACGTTTGTGAATGTGGTTGATGCGTATCGTCGACGAGCAGCTCTTGCGTTTTGTCTACATTCTCCATATGTAAGAACCATATCACGTAACTCGTTGTTTGTATAATGATAAGGCATTTTCACAAAGGTTAAACAAAAGTCACACGACATCAAGTAATTAACTGAAAATACTCATAAATTCTTATACAAATACATTTAACGGAACTATTAACTGTAAATTAATGTAAGTAGTTATACGGTAAACGAATAAAAACACTGGCAAGGAAGCACAATGCATTAACCACTGCAAACTGATAGACTAATGATGTTGAAGTAGCAAGCGAGATCGAGTAATCAACAGCTGTGCGTTTATAGGGATTAATGTGTAGCTCAGCAGAAAGTCGAATTCATCAATGACCTACCTCAATAACATTGATTTCTTTTAGTGCTATCGTGCTGACGATATCATAAAGATCGGCTATTCACTTTTAACGCGAAAAAAAGGCCCGCCTAAAAACATTTGCTGATTTTTTAAATAATTTTTTTATGCATTTGCTAATATTTTTTATTATTTTTTTTGGTTTTATTCCGTTTCCTATGTTATATACAACTAGTATTTCAATTTTGTAAGACAAGTATCCGAGCACCTTGTATACAATAAAAAAGGCACAAGCAATGCTTACGTAAGGTACGAGATAAAAATTAACCTCTTAAATATTAATTATATTGATAGCCATATACGGCACAACGGTGGTGGTTCTGCAGAGGCCAACGAAATCTCGACCCACTCTGCGAACGGACGGTGGGGATTCTGAAGAGGCCAACTGGATCAGCCACTCTTCAGAATACTCGGGGTTATATGGGGCCAACAAAATTTCGGCTCACCCAATGGTCAGGATGTGCCGGCCAACTGAATCGGCTCCGGCAGTCAGGAAGGAAAGGGAAGAGAGTTTGCAAATAAATAAATGGAATCTAACAGCAAAACGCGGCCTTTATATACCCTGGCCAGTACCTCCACTTAATAGCAATGAGTTTCTCAAAAAGTTTTCCAATAGAAGAACCCAAGCAAACGGGTCTCCATCCTGATACTACATTATGATCTTTACCAGGCTTTCTAATTGGATGAGTAACCTGGGTCTTTCACTCTACTGGAGTTCTGGTATGACCCCTAAGAATGCCATCGAATAAAGCCTTAAGAGCCTCAAGGGCTCCACTTAACTATCCTACAAGATTCCATTTTGATACATTCTACGAAAACTAATTTATTCAAATTCTGTGAATTCATTCTAGCAATGTTTTTAGTCTATAATAACAAATACTACAACATATAATTTGAAATGAAATATTGGAATGTCGATAACTTTTATTTTTTGGCGAATTTATAACACCAATTAAAACATAAAGTTATTACAGATAATTGGAGGAGTAATGTATTACCGTTCTACATTTAATATGATTTATTTTTCAACGGCAAACAATATTATTTTCGATTTTATATTGGGCGCAATATTTATGTCGATAAATTCCATTTTTAGACAATTATTCTTGTCTATATTTAAAATAAATTAAACTATAAATATAATATACGAATGTAATAATTAACAAACTAATTATAAATCTTAACATCGGTCTTACTTAAAATGTCAAAATTCATCGAATCGGATAACTGAAAATTATTCAAATCTGTATTATTTATTTATAACTTTGGCAATATTCAATTCTAACCTGTCCAAACATAAAATTGGGATGACCAGAATATATACTACCACTACGAGCTCGCCTATATTTTATGCTTAAGGAGGGACGGATTGCGTGACTAACTTCGCGTAAATTCAATTAGGAAGACATCTTTAAGTCTATTAAAGTCCTTATCTCCATCGAAACATGCGAAAATTATATTATTATTCGTCAATTCTACTTCTCGAAATTTCGAGTTAACCCAATTAATCTTTATCGGCTATATATACGTTTCCGAAAATATCCATCGAGTTCGTTACAAAGTTTTCTAGATTAGAAGTTGGTATTAGATACTACAAAAGGGGACTGAACGCGGCCATTTTCAGATCTGTCAAAATTATAAATCTAACCTAAAATTTTTATTACCAACCTATAAATGGCACAGCAATAAATATCAATATAATAAAGGAGTAATGCAAACATATTACAATAATCATTCATGTGGATTGCGTATAGTGAATGCGGAAAGGGAATTATTGAAATTGTATTAATAGTGTAGTGCTTTAAACGGGTATTATTTTACATAATTTTGCATTAAATTTTAATGGACGACGATATTTACCGAAAGCATTGGGTGATAAACAACAACAATTCTGATTTTGTTAGGGTACCAAGTGCAGGTATATGTGTATGTATACATTTTAAAATTCCTCGTAAAGAGCATTAAAATTATTGACGTAACAGTTATATTCCATTTGAGCTTTGAGTTTTCATTGTACAATTCACCTAGTTTTTTGATTTAATTATATCGCTTTGTTATTATGGCTGAACGCTGTAGTTTGTCCTCTGTATCAATTAGCTGCAATTTTGTTTTCAGTCTTCTGTCAAATATTAGCTTACTAGTGATATTTTTAAGTTGCTGCTGAAATACAAAAGGCGTTGAGAACAATGCGATTAACAATTCTTGATTTGGTTGATAAGCTTTAAAGATTCGTTCTAAACTTGACAAGCATAAAATATTTGCTTCCGAATTGCCAACTTAAATCTATTTCAGATTGTAGAAATATGGCTAAAAATCATAAAAATAATAATTTAAGCCACACTGTCGATAAAAATAACTGTTTTAGACCATTTTTGTGGACTCATTTAACAGAATCAGAATCGGCTCCACCTAATCTGCCAAATATAATGCCACAACATCAAAACAACTAAATGACAGCAAGTATTTATTTAGGGTATTATTAATGAGAGGATCCGATAGATGGAACATGCCGTCGCCATGGACACGGAAGGGGATGGAAGAAACTGGTCGCTCTTAATGTTGTGTCAAACGTCCAGTCTGTGGTTATATTCGCTGGATAATGGCGGATTTATCGCGCTACCTCACCGAGTTTGAGCGAGGAGTGATTGTGGGGATGCACATGGCCGGTATATCCTTCCAGGAGATCGTGCGATCGCTTCGGGCTGTGCAACGGGCATGGCGAGAACGGACTGAGGTAGGACGTACGCGACTTCAGCCCCGCGCGACCGTAGGAGGCGACGACAGCGCCATTCTGTAAGATCGCGTGCATCGTCCTCAAGGAAACTTCTACCCATTTGGCCAGCAAAAAAGGAAGGCGCACTCACTACGCAAACTGTAAGGGGGGTTGGTAGAGGGTGGACTGCGAGCGCGCCGTGCGTTGCAGCGGCTTCCACTCACTCCCGGATATCGCCGCACAGGCTCCCAGTGGGTCAACGCAAGTCAATGTCAAAAATTACCGTATTTTTTGTCATGGTCAGTACTTACATACTCGTTATCTCCATCTTAGTAATTTTTCACTTTTTAACTGTTTCCAAAATTTTACAATTTAATCTTTTGGACATTGTCATCTAGTAATTTTCACATTTGTGCAATTTCCTCAACTTTGAAACTTTGGCCTGAAATTTTAAAGTTTTTTGTGATTCCTCGAATTTTGAGGATTTTATTTTCGTTCTTTTCCAAATTGTCGATGTTTTCCGAATTGTGTACTTTGCCGACATTTTCCACATGTGCCAAATTGCCGCAGTATTGCCTAGCTTCGACATTGTCATTTACTAATTTTGACATTTTCTCAATTTCCTCAAATTTCAAAACTTTGGAGAAAACATTTTCCAAGTTTTCTGTAATTTCTATGTTGGCAAAAGTTTTCTGTAGTTTGTTCAATTTTGAGAATTTTATTTTCACTTCTCTCCAAAATTTTTGATATTTTCGGAATTTTTCGAATTCTGTACTTTACCAACATTTTCCACATTTAACAAATTTCCGTAGTTTTGCAGGTTTTCGGTAATGTCTACATTTGCCATGTTGGCTAAACTTTTCTGATATCTCCAATTTTGAGAATTCGGTCATTTTCACTGCGTTGCATGCAAATTTTTCAGCTTTTTGATAATTCCTACTTTTTCCAAGCTTTCATATTTGCCTACATTTTCGGAAGTTCTTTAATTATGCTAATTTTCCAAATTTTCTGTTTTCGAAAAATTGGACATTTTCGGCAATTCGGGCATTCGACATAATCGAGGTTGAGCGAGGAGTGATTGGGGCGAGGTACATGACGGGTGTATCCTTCCAGGAGATCGTGCGCCCTCTCGAGCGATCGTTGCCGGCTGTGCAACGGGCATGGCGAGAACGGACTGAGGTAGGACGTACGCGACTTCAGCCCCGCGCGACCGTAGGAGGCGACGACAGCGCCATTCTGTAAGACCGCGTGCGTCGTCCTCAAGGAAACTTCTACCCATTTGGCCAGCAGAAAAGGAAGGCGCACTCACTACGCAATCTGTAAGGAGGGGTTGGTAGAGGGCGGACTGCGAGCGCGCCGTGCGTTGCAGCGGTTTCCACTCACTCCCGGATATCGCCGCACAGGGGATCAACGCAAGGCATCGGTGGGTTGCGGAGTGGAGCCACATCTTCTTTTCCGACGAATCAAGATTCGAATTGGGCGTCGCTGATGCGCGAATTTTAGTTCGTCGGCGACCTGGTGAGGGTATATTCGAGCAGTGCGTTCAACTACGCCATATCCACCGCCAGTAGGATATTATGGTATGGGATGTTGTTACATATGGAGGACGTACACGTCTGCTGCGTGTACAGCAGCCGATGACGTATATGAAGTGCTATAGCCCGTTGCGCTTGCCTATGTTTGCGGGCGCGCACGTCTGTTGTACATGCACGATAACGCTCAACCGCACGTGGCGCGCGTAGTATAGGCCATTGTGGAAGAGCAACCGTATACGAATGCTTGCTCGTTCTCGGGATCTGATCGAACATGTCTAGGATATGACCAGTCGGAGACTTCAACGTTATTTGGTTTCCGCGGCTAACGTTGAGCAGTTTGTAACGAACTCCGTTCGCGGCAAGAGAAACAATTTTTAGTTAGAAGATATTTTCATTTGTTTTGACTGAATTTTTATTTAATTTAAAATTGTTTTCTTGCAATTGTAAATACATGTAATTATATTTTTGAACTAATCTGTACGTGTCCAGTTTTGAGATGCTATGTATATTTTTACTATGTTTTTGCTCATGATGTCATGCCACAAAAAGGTACTGGCCAGGATATATAAAGGCCGCGTTTTGGTATTAAAATCCACTTGCTTTCTAGCTCTCTTCCCTTCCCTACCTTTCTGCCGGAGCCGATCAGTTGGCCAGCAGGTCCTGTCCATTGGATGTGCCGAAGCTCTGTTGGCCCCAAGTGTTCTGCAGTATGTGTCGAGTTCTCGTTGGCCACTGCAGAACAATCCAGCCCCTGTCCATTGGGTGTGCCGAGGCCCTGTTGGCCCCAGGTGTTCTGTAGTATGTGTCGAGTTCTCGTTGGCCACTGCAGAACCATCCAGACCCTATCCGTTGGGTGCGCCGAAGCCTTGTTGGCCCCAGCATTTGTTTCCTCCTGTGAGGTGTCAAGAGTAGACCCCCACATGCACTCCGTTAAACTTGCACATGACTATTAACATAATTTATGTTTAACCGATTGATTTTTAGCTATTTATAGGAATTTACCTGACTTGTACCTTGTGTGTGCATCACTTGTACCTTTTGCCTTGCTATTATTGTGTATAGACATCATACCGATTTATATATATATCTATTGCTACAGCATTCCATGTGTTAAACCACCTGTTTTATTGCTCGTGTAATTTGTACATACATATTTCATTTCATTGCTATCACCTGTGGATGAACAAGAATTTCTCTTTCTTTTCTTGTGCCTCAGTATTATTGTATAAACCGCTAGTTTTGCTATTCTTGCATTCTGTAAACATTTCGTTTGATTTCTATCACCTGTACCTGTAAAAGAATTTATTTCATTTTGACCTGTAAATAAATGTATATATGTAAATAGCTGAACCCTACCTGTTTTATTTTCTTTATGCTACCCCGAGGTTAAAATTCGTTAATTTTGCAAACGGGCATAACCTGTATTTCTTTAGATAATTAACCTTTACGTCTTGTAATAACATCGTGGTGTCAAATGACAGGCTCAGCGCGGCACGCCATCTAGTGAGCCCTGGCGCAACCTGGTTAGAGTTGGACGCGTTACAAAGTGATCAGAGTTCTACGCGCGTGTTTAATGCTGTCACTGTTATTTGATGTTTTCTACTTAATTATCTACATCGATTCCCGGAATCCCGAAAGTACCGTTGCAAGTTATGGAGGCGAGTTGAGGCGGTCTGGTTGGCCATCCCTCCCATTGCCATACGACGACGTACTGACTCCATGCCTCGTCGTACAGCGATGGTATGCGCCAGTCGCGTTTCCTAGCAGGGTTATGGCGCTCTCCGCATGAGGATAAGTTATACTACTTACCTCTTTACCAAATTTCACTATGCTAGAACCACGCCTTCAGATTATACAGGGTGTGGTCGTTGATTATTTTCACAGGTATATATTGTGCTGCTGTATTTCTTGTTATGTCAAATTAACTCAGTAGAACAAAAGTAAGAAGGCTAACCCAGGAAGCTGTTCAAAGGTGAACGCACCATGAATGATTGGCAGGATGGGATTCCCCTAAAAATCTTTGCAAACACATTCTGGGAAACCAAAGTGTGTGCAAGTTTCACTTTCTCCATTCACACTTGCATAGCCTTCCTAGTATGTCATTTAGGATAAATGAGTGGATGAAATAAAATGTTTACTAGGGTGTTTCTCGCAATATGTCACTATGTTACTACAAGCGCTTTTCGACGAATAAAAAAATTAAACACAAGCTAGAATTTTAAATAAAAAAAATCTCCTTTTTCAAATTTAAAACACAAGCGTTGTATTTGTTTCATCGTTAAACTAATTAATAACGCCCCTCATGGCAATACATCCGTGAAAAGCATACTTACACACCGCCAGTGTACGTATTAACTCTGGAATAATTTCATCATACTAATCCATTTTTTCGGGCATTGTTTTGTATTTGCGTAATGATTCCACATCCTAACCTAAATAAATACAGGATTTCGATGATGCAAAACAACAAACAATACGCAATATGTGCTTGATTTGATACGTGTTTGTAACATACTGGACTTTTTCATCTCTTGTTTTTCATTTCTCGTATTTTGTTTTGCCAAACTGGAAACGTAAAGAATCGTATTTTTTGATACGTTTATCTTCGCTGACATTACATTAATGTTGGTTTTGTAAATATGAGTGTATATTGCTTTATTAATTAAGATTTTTCAAGTATGATTGGCAGCAACGTATTTATACAAAATGTGTTCCACCGTCTCTAAATCTTCTTGGCATAGAGGGCAATTTTAATGTTGCAGATTTTCAGAGCTTGTCTAGATTGTATTTCGTGGACTGCCAAAAATTCAGCCAATAGTCCAAACTAACCACTGAAGACAATAAGTTTAAGGAGGAATTTTGAAATATGATGGAGTGAAGTCCTTAGGCATTTTGGGATGGTACTACTGAACCTCATTGCCTGTTCCCACTCCTAGTCTTCTTGAGCTGTCTATGTACCATACCAAGGTTCCTCTTTTGAGCATTCGATGATCACTTTGCAGGGTTGGTCAAAATTGTATTACCTAGGAATCCTGATCTTTGCAATCTGAATCAGATGATTAATATTGGAGTCTCCCAAGATTTTGGGACAGATCTGCATCATTCCTGTGACGTTTAGGCGACACAGTCTCTGGATTTATTGAGGTTGTTCTTGTACATTTTTCTGTATTGTTTTTTGTCACTAAACCAGAAGGATAGGTCATTTTGGGTGGTGTAATTCCCCTGTATGACCATAAAGTCATTTAAGGTTTGAAGACGCAGGACTTACCATGCATACTTCAGCATATTAGCGATCCTTTTAAGACCTTCTTTTGCAAGTAACTGAAATGGGAGTTAATTGTCAGACATAATTCTTTCATCCCACATAGCACGATTTCATTCTTCAGCTTCAGATGCTGAAAAATGAAATCGTGCTTCAGCAAGATGGAGCACCTTCACCTTATGATAATGTCTTCAATCTATAATAGACAGATCGCTAGATTTTGCATCATTCTGGGTGGCGTCTTCAGTCGAAGATGCATGCCACGTATTCAGCATCTTCAAAATAAGAGTTACACTAAAAAATTGTTGAAAAATCTCAAGAGAGAACTCCAGAAATATCAAGGAGTAAAATAAACTTCAATTCATATATCTAACCTCATATGGCTCTACACAGTCGTCTTTTTTATTTATTGAAAGACTTCCAAATAATGAACTTTTGGATTAGTGATTAAAAAAAAATGACGAAATTGAACTTTATTTCCATTATATTGAAGAACGACTTTCGCATCTAGCCACTTCCATAAATATCCAATTTTTTGCATGCAGCTTAGGACCAATTCATTTTCTAAAAACCTTTTGAAGAATCTACATTGACAAATTTGTTATTTGCCGTACCAGTTTGATGGACAAGTTCAAGTTTTCTGACATATGTCTCAAGCTCTCTTCAGAATCACTCTTACATGTCTTAGATTGCCTCTTCTTCTGATCCATTATTGGGGATGGTTCTGCATAAGTTTCAATTGCTGCATTAGACACTGAGGGTCTGGGTCTATGCTTTTTTCCACCATCAACATTTAATTTTTTCTTCTTAGGTATAGTCTTAGGAATAGTACCACATAGTTTGGTAGGATGCAGAAATTCTGTAAACGAATTATTCATTAGGCAGTTGGATTTTTCCTATCACCCTGATTCTAGGTAACACCCATCATGTTACCTAGAATTAAACGAACCAATCTCAAAACTACAGGAGTCGAACCAACCGCTCTTCGTGTGGTTGTATCTTGCACAAGCAAGTCATTCTTCAGTCCATGTATATCACATTTTTTTGGGCTTTATAATTAATGTGGAGAGGACAAAATTCAAATTGGTCTCATCATAGTGCCAAATTCCCGTAGAAGGGATTCCTTCGAGGATAATTACTAGACTGTCAAAATATGAGTTGATAATCTTGCCCTCGATTGCTGCTCGGTCTTCACAAACCTCCCAACAATGGTCCAAAATTCAATACACATACAGGGATATGTTATATTGGTGAAGTTGGCTCTTCTGTAAGCTATCCTTAAGTAATCAGTAGCGTTCCTTTGTTTATTTTGATTTGCTGCATCTTCGTTGTCGTCTATTTAGTTTATCTTACTTCTTTATTACTAGAAAGGCTTTTCTTATTGCCACTTTCTTGCTGCAGCATGTTTAGCGTGTAATAGAGAGATTGCATATTTTCGGCCAAGCACAGCCCTTTAGCCCAAATCCGATGCTTTTATCCTAGTCAGCATGGCCAATTATATACATATCTAAAATTTGAACCAAATCGAACTTCCTTCGAAAATTGTCATTTTTTCCATTGGGTTTCCCTTGGGTTTTTTTGAAAAAAACCTCGACCTCTCCAAATTTTGAATATATATGTAATAGATCTTGCTGAATACGACAAAACTGTCAGATTTAAACTAAAGAGCAGTTTTTGGATAAAAAGTCTATAAATAGCAGCTAGGATTCGAGATCCCAACTGCTACTTATATATTTTTTGGACAAACAAAGCCTCTTAGCCAAAATTTGATACGTTTATTGTATTCAGCGTGGTCAATTACATATATAACCAAAATTTGAACGAAATCGACCGCCCTTCGAAAATTGTCAAAAATCCAAATTTTTTCCCTTGCGTTTTTTTGAAAAAATCTCAACCTCTCCGATTTCGTTGAAATTTTGAAGATTCATGTAATTGACCATGCTGAATACGATAAAAGCATCAGATTCGATCTAAAAGGCTTTCTTTGTTCAAAAAATATATAAATAGAAGCTAGGACCTCGAATTCCATCACCTTTTCCGGTTTTTCAACCAATAACAGACCTTTAGCCCAAATCTGACGGTTTCATCGTATTCATCGTCGGTTGGTTGTCGGCCTCCTTCTTCGGGGGGTCCTCTTCTTCCAGCTCCACTTCTGCTTTGAAGTCCTTCTGGTGGTTCTCGGGGGTCGGTGTTTGGGTTTCTTCGGAGTCTTCTTCCTGGATCTCCTTCGCTGTTGGATGCCTATAATCATAAGAACAGAAAAAATAGGATTAGTATTCGTGTGATTTAAATCGGATCAGATCGATCGGAGTGTTTCCGTTGTGGTCCGATGTTTGGTGCGTCCCGTTGAAGAGCCTTCTCGAAGAATCCTCGGTTGAGTTTCTTCAAGAACTCGTTCAGGTCTTCGACGTCTGCCGCTGTTAGGTGCCGAAAGACGACCCGCCTGTCCTGTACTGGAGGCGAAACACTAATCGCAGGACGCGATTTTGCGTTCGCACCAGGCGGAGGATGTGGGATTGGGCTGCCGTGGACCAGGCTGGACTGGCGTAGGATAGGATAGGGTCGGATGTGTACAGTATCGCGCCCACTTTGGGATCTAGTTTGTGGTTGCTTAGAATGGGATAAAACTGGTGAATCCGGCCGACGGCTCTGTCCCTGGCTCTACCTATATGCTCTGCGAAGGTCAGCTTACTATCGAGAATCATTCCCTAGGATTCGATCTTCCATTCGTTCGCAGGACAGATATCTTCCGGGGCAGGAGTTGAGATTTCCGGCTGAACACAATCGCTTGTGTTTTCCTCGGATTGATCATCAGACCACACGAGCTGAAGAATCCCTCGATTCGATCCAGCTGCGCCTGAACGAGCTGAGCTGCGATCTCCTGGCTCTTTGACGTTGCCACAATTGCGGTGTCATCCGCGTATATGGCGTTTAGTACTCGGTGGTCGGTCGGTTTGGGAATGTCTGCGATGTAGATGCTGAACAATGCCGGGCCTAGTGCCGAGCCCTGCGGAACTCCAGATAGCATCTGTCTCTCTGACGATTCCGTTCCGTTTACTACGGTGTGGAATTTTCGGTCCTTGAGGTACGATCTCATGGTCTTCAGGATACATGGCTGCAAGCCGGCTACCCTCATCTTCGATAACAGCCCCTCGTGGCGGATCTTGTCAAACGCCTTTTCCAGGTCCAGGGATACCATGACGGTCGTCTGGTTCCTGTAAAAAACGGTAGTGACGCGGTCCGTGATCCTGAAGAGCTGTAGCGTTGTCGAATGGCCAGATCTGAATCCGAATTGATCGTTATCCATGAGCTGGCTATCTTCCAAATGATCGATTATCCGGTGCAGGAGCAAAGTTTCTAGAGCTTTGCTCATTGTGCCCAGTATGAAATAGGTCGATAGCTCTCTGGAGAGTGCCGTTCCTTTTTAGGTTTCAATGCGGGTATGATCCTAGCGGTCTTCCACTTGGTCGGGTAGCATATCAGCCGGAGTGTCGCATTGAAGATTGCTGTCAAGTTGTCTAGCAACTTGAGCGGCATGTTCTTCAGTTATCCATTGGGAATGCCAGCCTCGCCTGGAGCCTTTCTATTAGGTATACCCTTGATGACCTGCAGGACCTCTTTGGGAGACACGACGATCGCTTGCAAAGTGGCCCGGAATTCGCTCTCCTGGTCGGGATCGTTACGATCGTTCGTGAAAATGGTACTGAAAGGTGCTCGCCAGGGCATCTGCCTTCTCCGTGTCGGTGAGACATCTGTTTGGACCATGCTTGATCTCCGGCATGGGCGGTCGGTTTCTTTTCAGTATACGAGGCAAACTATGCGGATCTTCGGTCTGGCTTTTCTCGACGAAATCGCTCCATTTTCTGTAATCGTATTCAGCATGGTCAATTACATATATATCCAAAACACTTACAGTTAGGACCAACTTAAATACAAAAAATTGAAAGCGCGAAATTCAAACGACTTTCTATCATTTACATATATACCCACTGTATACAACGTCATGAACCTTGTTAGTTGATACGAATAGACCATCGTTGCGGCCTAGGACTATTGTAGGGGGAGATTACTGTAGATATGTAATAGAAACACCCTGTATTGTTACAATAAAGAATTCAATAGGGTTAAAACAGTAATCTGTGACAGACCTACACATTTAAATTATAATTTAGAATCGCTCGAATTATAACTGTCAAATCTTGACAGTTACAGGTATTATTTACACAACATCGCAGCTGTAACCATAGCAACCTTACTCAAAGTTAGAGATGCACACTTTTACTTGTAGCTGTCAAAATTTGACAGGTCTAGGTATTATTTATACAACATCATAGCTGTAACCATAGCAACCATACTCTTAATGCTACAACATAATACAAACCATCTAATGTACACATCACATACTTCGGAGTTAACTTTATACAATTCTAAAGCATATCGGACGCCATCTCGCTTTAACGTTGAATATTATACTTAAGTATATAGCACAAAATGGGATCTAAAAAAGTGAGCCGGAAGAGAGGAGCGGATCCCGAACGACGACAAAAGTCATTTAATAAAATTTGTTTTGGGAAGTTTCTCCCGGAGTCGTTAGAAAATTGGTTATTCGTCCGTGAAAATAACGGTGGGGTTCCGTAGCCGTCGCGGAACCCTTATTGTGATAAGAGATGCAATATTTTCGAATATTCCGCTGCGAGCAACCGTCGCTATTCTAAAGAGCAAACGAGGGATAGCGAGGGGATTGTTGCCGGTATATACGGTGAAGATGGGCCTATTGCCGTACTCGAGCTCATCGTTGAATGCAAACCGAATCGGGGTGCTATTGTCTCACACTATACGGAAGTCTGTCTTGCGAATGCTGCCGACGGTTTTATAGCCACTCTTCACCCCATGTCCGTTTATGATTCGAGATTCTCGAATCGGTAATGGGAGTTTGAGTTTCGCCAAGATGAATATGTTTTACTGAGAAGTGTTAGAATGTAAAATAATTGCGTTTTATTTTTAAGACGTCCATTCCACCGACACTCACGCTACTAAGGATATACATACATACATACAAGCGCGGTCCAGACGTGTAGTTGTAAGTAAGTAGGTATTTGTGTTACGGTCGGAAACGTGTAAAGTACCCGCAAACACTCGACCGCACGTGCGTTATAAATCATAGCGGCTAAAGCACTAGAGTGACAACACCAGATTTTCGCCGATACAAACTGCCTTCACGTTTCGAAGCTATGTGTTTGTTGTGTATATTGGAAGTGTATGGTCGACGTTATGTATTGCGGATTTTTGCCGCGGAGCCGACAATCCTTAAGATGTCGCGTCGACCTCGTCGTCTGTGTTTGCAACCGAAACATAATTTAAAGAGACATGAATTTAAAGCTCTTTACTCCGACGTTTATGAGAGTTACAAGTTAACTCCGAACGAGTCATATTTGTGTTTGGAATTTTGATTTCTGGCATTTAGATTTAGATTTTCTCGTTTAGCTTAAATTGTAATAAAACTCTAATTAAGCACCACACTAATCTGCAAGAGACCTGTAATATAAATCGGTATTCATTAACGTAGACACCCGCTAGATGGCGGTACATAATTTCAATGACAATGCAGTCAAAATTCTGTTCAACAGAGTTTGAGCAAGACATTAGTCATCCGTCAAATTGCAAAAACAGTTATACCTTAAACATTGTTTGACAGCTGTCAAAACATTTATATTATACAAATTTAAATATCATACTTGCCCGAGATTCTTCAATCCCTGTCAAATAGCTGTCAAAATACTTCTGACATGAATTTTAAAAATACATTTTTTTGTAGTTTTAACCCGAATGCTGCTAATCTCCTTCTGAAAGGGCCGCATATTTAACGATTATTCACACCTTTTAAACTGAATACTGGCTATAAACACAAAAATTGCCTACAATAGGGGCTCTCATGGTATATTGTTTGGAGTCTAGATCAAGCACTGGCCTCGGATCACGCAATTTCGACTTTTACCTACATTCATCAGCGAAGCTTGGGGCGCTAGAACTAATTTCACAGTACTTCTCTCACGATTTTTACCTTCCATAATACCCCACTGAATGCGCTGTAGCAGTCCTCACCCTCTTTACCGGCCAAAGGTCGGAAGCGGCACATCCCGGTAGATTTCTCGATCTACTAGCAGATAATGATGATTCCTTGACGGTTGACCATGATGACATGTAAGCAAACGTCGAAGGATGCCAAAAATATAATAAACAAAAAAAATGCCTATAATAGGCGCTCATGGTCTATTGTTGGAATCACCCTGCTAACGAGAGTACAATGAAACTAGATCAAGTACTGGCCTTAGATCACGCAATTTTGTCTTTTACCTAGACTCGTCAGCGAAGCTTGGCGTGCCATGTTTATTATGTTTCCCACCTATTTCGACGTTTTAAATACTGTCTAATTGTAAGTTATATCCTGAGAATACTGACGAAGACTCTGGGGAAGAAGATATTATGTTTCCTTAGAATTTGCCATGGTCACAACTCCCGTCACTTGCAGAGGTAACCGTGCCCGCCCCAGACGATTTCGACGAAGAAGGCCTCACACGACTTTCCAAGCTTTTGAGGGAATAATCACAAGAAAAAAGTTATCACAAATTTGATGGCAAACCCCCAAACAAAAAAGAATGATTTATAATTGGAGTGAAGAAGATGTTCCATTGTTCAAAAGTATATACAGGGGTCGTTTATGGAGATGGTGACTTGGAAGGGACGGAATTAGAAAAAGCACCTCTAGATACTTTTATGAGAAGAAACTTATAGATACGCAAGCAATGAGAATCATAGTATTGATGAAGGTATGGTGCCGTCCTTTGGTCTCCACGCCTAGAAACATTTTATCAAAGGCAAACCCATAAGATGGGGGAATAACTTATGGGTGGGTTGTACAAGCAACGATTATGTAAATTGAGTTGAACCATATTAGGGAGCAACAACCACATATGTTTCACATAAATATAACAAAAATTTAGTAGGAGTGGAACAGTTTATACAGGACGGCGATCCATAGAATCTCTTTTTACTCATTGTTTGCTCATGCCTTTGCAAAATGCTTGTCAACTTCACCAGGATAAAAACGGAAAATTAGACCATCTCAACTTTCGCAGAAGAGTAGCCACCTCATTACAGGAAAATCACGATAGAACATCATT
>SMLS01070923.1:0-14344 GCA_004785975.1 Popillia japonica | reverse complement strand
ATGAACATTATAATACTAAAATCTGGCCAAAAAGAGATACTTGGACAAAAGTATGACACATGCTCTTTTAGTCAACCCTCAGTATGTGTTTTTGCCACCATTACATATAAAATTAAGGTTGATGAGAATTTTTGTGAAAGCACTAGATAAGTAAGAAGACGGTTTTAAATATTTAAAAGATGTGTTCACTAAGTTAAATGATGCCAAAGTGAAAGAAGCAATATTTGTTGGGCCAGATATTACGAAACTGCTCAACGATGCAATTTTTGATCCAAAGTTAAATAGTGCAGAGCTATTGGCATGGAAGTCATTTAAGGATGTAGTGCATGGTTTCCTGGGTAATCACAAAGCTGAAAATAGTGATCAGTTAGTAGAAAATCTATTAGTAAACTACAGAGAGTTAGGCTGCCGAATGTCATTAAAAATAGATTTTTTTCACTCATTGTCAGATCTTGACTTTTTCCCACTAAATTTGAGTGCTGTAAGTGATGAGCAGGATGTATTACAAATGGAGCGACGTTAGCAAAGCAAATGGGATGAGTCAATCATGAGCGACTATTGTTGGTATTTCGTAAGAGATGACTCTACTTTGCACAAACGGAAAAAGTAACTTTTTTCTTCAAGTTCAGTTTTTTGATATGTTTTACTTTTTATATTTACATTTAAATACCAAATAAAATTTAAATACCAAATCAAATTTAAATACCAAATCAAATTGAAATACCGAAATTGAAAGTAATAAATACCAAATATTTTACAACAATACACTCACTAATTTTTTATATTTGACATGATGCGGCAGTCATGAAATGTGTATAACGAAAAAATGAAGAGTGATGGAGCAAAACTGATTTCATTTTCAGATTCAGTACACAAAATACGCTAAGGATCACTTATTTACGTTTCAGTTCACAATTTTTTTTTTAATTTGTAGATCAGTGTAATTAATAGTTTAGTTGACCAGGCTATTAAATTAGTACATCCTGATTTTAGGAAAGAGAATTTAAGCAAAGTTAGATCAATTTTAGACAAAAATCGTTATCCAAAAGAATTTTACAAAAAATTAATAAAAAAAACGAATAGGTACATACATAAAATATACAACACAGTCACAAAACAAACTAGTAAAATATATCACACAAAACTGACAAAATTAAACACGAATTTAAAAAATCAGATATAAACATTACATTTACATCAAACAATAACAGACAGATATTTCCAAATAATATATATAATAAATTAGAATGCAAAGACTGTGATAAATGTTATAATTATTGATTATAATCATCAATACACTGTAACGCATAACATAACCGCGGAAATTGCTCTGTCTAAGCATTCTAAAGAATTACGACATAACTTTGATTTTGAAAATGTTAAGATTTTAAAAAATGAAAATAGTTATAAAAAGAGATTAATATATGAAATGATTAAAAAAGAAAATAACGCGGTCAATTTTAGAACAGATACTGAAAATTTAAGTATTATTTATAACAACTTAATCACCTAATCACGCCTGAATTTTATCAAATTAAGCCCTTGACTAGGTTTTTTGCAATGTTTTTCCCTAGTCCTTGACCAGAAATGTTAGAGTTTGACAAAAAATGCATTGATATAAGGATCATTATTCTTATGATTATAAAATTACATTTCAAAGATATCTTAAATTTTCCACGATATTGTAAACACAACCCTATATATCACTAAATCTTTTGTCTGTAGATAATTTTGTTGATAGGCATGGCTAGATGTTTATTAATTGACACAAATTAAATGTCAATTTTATTCCACTGAAGAAGTAGTAACGAAAATCTAATAATTTATAAAGATTCTGGAATAAATTTGATCTTTAATCCAGTTATAGTGTTTTAATTGACCTAAAAGTGGAAAGAAATATTAGGAAAATAAGACAAAAACAAAATTAAGTAAGAAAACTTTAAGTAAACACAGATTTTTTCATTCTTTTTTCTCTTATTGTTTACTTTACAATTTTGCTCAATTAATCAGTATATAAGTATGTTGTATGTATTTCATCTTTAAATAGCAATCTGTTTTTACTAGACCCTGTAAGGAGAATAACTTATTTTCAGCTGCCGAACATGCTCGTATTCAAAACGGCAAGATTTCTTTTATTTTAGTTGATTTTTAAATATTAAATGTAGACGCGCTTTTCCATCAATAGTTTCCACGAACCGCCGCTGGTAAAAGCTAGTAGAGTTCTCTCCCGTGTGGGTTTTCGTTGTCAGCGAAGTATTTCCAGGACATTCAACCCCATTCGCGATATTACTAGTTACATAAATTGATGTAGCTACGCTATCTTGTCCCATTTTTCCTCTCGCCTGCACTAGATGCATCTCGTTTTTCATGTCTCATGCCGTCTACGTAAATAATAAATTAATATCCTCTATACATAGATCGTCCTTGCGTTGTCAAGTAACTTTGTTTAAAGTGTAAATACACATATACATATATGCTGTTCGTCTTTTGTGTTCAATTTTGCTGTATCGCTTGAGGATACAAAAACGTTCAGACATTATTTATTGCTTGATGTAAGTTTCGTACTCGGGATTTATTTTGGACCAATTTAAAAGGATGATATAACTTTTATAAAGCAAGAAGAACACGACGGAAAAGTTCTTCTAAGCTGTTCGGCTACATTCGTCTTTAACGTTATAGGGAGAAATTTGTTGGCACAAAATCAAATGTGCATCTAAAACTATCTATCGGAGATAAATTAACGTAAAATGGAATTTAATTTAGCCTTAACTTATAAATTAGAAATTTACATGAATAAACTGTAAATACGATGCCATTGAGTCTATACGTCTCGTTTTAATTTTTGCAGCTTCCACTTCGCTCGTTTTAATTATGGATACTACTGCGTGATCAAATTATTTGATTATCTTTTTTATTCGACGATCTCCGTGGGCAGTTTTATTTATTCCAAGCAGGAATTATCGTTTAATGTTATATCCCAACTTTTATACGAAAATTTATGTTTCATCACTGTTGCTATCATGCTAACGAACAGAGGATAGAACAGAGGACTATCCTCCCCCGCCAATGCGGATGTGCTCATATTCCTGCGGTCTTTATCTGAACGGCGGCGGTGTTTGTTTGTTCTGATTTGCTTATAGCTCGCATTCATAATGTGGCTCATCGATTGCTTTAGTGTGTGAAGCGTATTCTTCCGGAAGGGCATATGTGCTCGTGATTTACGAGTAATTTCAGACGGAGAACGTTTCCGTGTCGCTTGGTTATGTATGGTCAAATTTAATACGTCGTGCTGTTGAAAACTAGTCGAATTATATGCATGCACGATCTTCACTAATCGCTGGTTATAAGGTTCTTCTTTAATCAATTTAATTGGCCTCCTACATCACTAAAACCATGAAATTACCTACACATTCCTTTGGTTTACGTTTTACATACTTATACCATTTGTAAAGCTTCTATTTAATGCTTCAGAGCCTCTAGCATTTCTATTTTGTATAACGACTAATTATGATTCATAAAAACTTACCTTTTGGACTTTTGCCTCTCACCCTATTACTGCACAAGAATGTTCGAAAAGATTTTTGACTCGAAGTTAAAATCTCCTGTATATGCTAACCCTCAAAAATCTGCTTCAAACAACACAGTTATATGGACGTTGGTATCAGGCTATTGGGGATGTAATGCGAACGAAAATTCCAATGATGATCTTTCAAGGAAAGACCTCACCTAGAACCACGGAAAAGCTTTTCTTCAACAGTAGGAAACTGATGATAAAAGTTCACTTTGGACTATTACCTCAAACAAATCCAAAAAGTTCAGCAGTTTTTCAGGCACCAATGCTAGACCTCAATAAAAGAGGTGTTAGTGCCATCTAAGTATGATTCACTATCACCTCAAAAATATGGGCAACGTGAACAGCGACAAATGCCAATTCTTTTCCAAACATAGCAGATATTCGCCCAACAAGAACATTGCTCCCAAGACTTTGAAAATCAAATAGAAATAAAGGATTAACGATATTCATACGAGATTTCACCATAAGTTCAAATGTTGATGTGCCTAGTAATGCATCTTGCTTCAGTAGTAATTGTCGTTCTATGTTTTTTGAACCAATATTGCCTGATGAGGTTGTCGCACACATACCTCAATATTAAAAATATAAATGTGGTTGATATGTATGACATTTCTGCTAGACTTTTAAGACTCGGGTTAAAGTACCTTGCTGAACCGTTGACACTTCTATTTAATAAGTGTGTTGAGGTTGGTTTTTTCTCCGACATTTTTAAAGCATCTCGAGTGGTACCAATCTTTAAGAAAGGCGACAAAAACAATATGGACAATTATCGTCCAATTTCTATTACTCCAATCTTGGGAAAAATTTTCGAAATTTTAATTAAAAAAAGGTTTACTAAATTTTTTGAGAAAAATCTTTAGTAGCAATCAATATGGATTTCGAGTTCATCGTTCAACAGTTCAAGCTGTGTCTAGGGTTGTCTATGATGTGGCAGAGGGTCTAAAAGAAGGCGCTCACATAATCATGCAACCCTTCTTGATAAGTTATACCGATATGGAATACGTGGAAATATTAATGAATTAATACGATCGTACTAACCGCACTTAATGTGTCAATGTTGGTAACGAGCTGTCTGCTTCATTGCCAGTCAGTCATGGAGTACCGCAGGGTTCCGTTTTGGGACCCCTTTTGTTTATCGTTTATATATAAACGATTTAGTTGATTATTTAACGCCGGATGGGTGCATATTGTTTGCGGATGATATCACACTGATTTCTACTGTAATGAACAGGAACCTATTGACAACTGCGACACAGTCTCTTTGGTCTAAGGCTGAGAAATGGTTCTCAGCTAATATGCTGAAGTTAAACCCGGCTAAAACGCAGATCTTGACTTTTTCAGCTGTTTGTGGGAATGGTTTGGGATTAGCTACTCTTTTGAGTGTCACTTTAGACGATAGATTGTGTTGGTGCCCTTATATTAATAGACTGTGTGGTAAATTGTCTTCTTCCATTTTTGTTTTGAGGCGGCTTAGAAATTTGATGTAGGAGGGACACTTTTGTCGGTCTATCACTCACTATTCCACAGTCATTTAAGCTACGCTATAGTTCTCTGGGGAGAGTCCTCACATGCAATTCGTGCCTTCAGATTGCAGAAGCGAGTGATTAGAATAATTGCCGGTGTTGGGTACAGAGACCATTGTAAGCCAATTTTTAGGTCTTTTAAAGTACTCCCACTCCCTAGTTTTACTTTCAATTGATCGATATCCAGAAAAGAACAACTACCTTCAAATGCATGCATTCATAGATATCATACTAGAAATGCAAATAAAATACGAGAGCGGGGTTTTCGTTATGATAGATCTGCAAGGAGTTCCTTAAATATCAAACTTTACAACCATTTACCTGCTACCGTTGCTAACTATAGTGAAGAGGTTTTTAAAAAACGCATAAAAACTTATTTACTTGCTAATTGTTTTTATTCTACTATTGAGTACATGCACACACCTCCACCATCATCATTTTTTATGTAACCGATTTAAACCTTTTTAAATATTAATTTTAATATGTAGTGTAGGTCTACCATCTCTTAATTTTATATATGTACGTATTTGCCCGATCACATGTGTATTTATACTGACGATTGTAAATGCCCTTGGCATAAAACATGAGTAAATTATCTATCTATCTATCTATCTATCTATCTATCTATCTATATACGTATTAATGTGCAATGGCTCCTTCTTATTCAATCAACATAGATGGCGTACAAGCCAAAGGAACCATACCTGAGTGAACACATTTTAAATTAGCCTTGTGGCAGGAAAATTAAACGAAAACAATGAACTTTTCTTGAGCTGGGGCTCCAGAAACTCATTACACAACCGAAAAGGATCCTTGCAATAAAAGAAACCAACCAAATCTGAAGTAGCAGTTTTATTAAGATGAAAGGCGACAAGACAATGACCAAACCTCAGTCTGCAAATGGTAGAAATGAAAGCTTTAGAAATAGCCGGCAAATCAAGAAACCATGGCCGAGGTGGCTCAATCTCTTGAACTAAGTTAAAATATTTACCCAAACTGCAACACCAAAACTCTCCCCATTCACTCCTCTAATCATTTTTTAACGTACGAATGAGATCCCTAAAAGGAAGAGCCATCGGCAACTACGATCTAAATTTACCAAATGTATTTAGAGAGACCGAGTTATCTGACTGACCAGGAATCCAAGATACGACAACAGGATAATGCAACACATATGAGGCTATTATGAATCCCCCAATTCAACTTTGAATCAAACCATAAACCCAACCAACTACCGCGGATTTCAAAAGAATTATAGTCATAGAGTCATGAAAATGGTAGGAATCCGCAAAGAATGTTTTCCGTTTCCTACAGAACCAAACAGAGGAAGACTTCTGGGTTGACAAAAAAAACCATTAACATCCAATTACTCGCCGATTTCCACCAAACCATTTGCCATTAGCTTTATAAAATCATTGAAATCTAACTTAGATAGATATATGACAATGTCATCTGCATACTAGAGATAGCGAATATGTACTAGGAGGGTTAACTAGTTTTCCAATCCTGTCATGTAACTATCATAGAGAAGAGGACTTAATATATTGCCCTAAACTCCTAAAAGAGACTCCAGCGACAAGTTTATCAATTAGATTAGAAACAATGATATTATCAGAAGCATATTGGATATTTAAAAAGGACGCAACTAAGGATTCATCCTTTGAAAAGGTATAACCAAATATAAGAGGACAAAACAGTTAGATTATCAATTGCAGATCTGCCCTTACCAAATACAAATTGGAACTTATTTAGTAAACAGTAATGGAACTGATCATTCGATTCTCAATTTACGGAGCTTTTCAAAAACTTTCCTGCAGCAGGATAACAGAAAAATTAGACTACAGATCTTAAAGCAAGATGAATCTCTTTCCGGCTACAAGACAGAGCAAATTAAAACTCTTGTCCAAGAAGAAGGAATACAACCCCTGTCAATAATATCATTACATAGCGACAAAATAAAATCCAAAGCTGCTGAAGGAAGATACGAAATCATTGAATAAGAAATATAGTAGAATCAAGACCGGAAGTGAAGCCCACACAAGATAAATTGTATATCAATATATTTGAATGTCCTATGATAGCAGGGAATGAGCAAAGAGGGCACATAAGGTAGAAGGATAGAAAATCTTTCTTGTCTAAAGACACCAAAGGATGTATCAACATGACCTAGCCGATTTCCAAACCGAATAAATGTCTGATTTAGCATGAAGAGAATTGCAAAGATGCCTAAAATTCAACCTTTCCTTTTTTATTAAGTACTCTTTTCGCCAGAAAGTTTGAACTGATTGACTAATTTCTACGAAGCTCTACAATCCGAAACTATTTCGAATCCCATTTAAGCGACTTTCTCTTTGGAATAGAGGTCTTTACAGCAGATACAATGATATCGTGAAGATCATCTTAAGGTGAAAAAGGAAATAAGAAATGTCACCACAACCTTTCATAAATCCAGACAAATTATAATCAATACAGAGAATGTATTATCTCTAGAATAGTGAAAGTTATTGCAGATAAGGTATATCACAACATAAGTGTTGTCTCCAAAGATCTTAAAATTGGGAATTTCCCACTTTTTGCTTGACATTCTTGTATATTTTCTATCTTCTATCTACTATCTTGCCCAATCGCAGACATCTTTTTGTTGCATACTCTTAGCATATTTAATATTTTGGCTTTACAACTAGTCTTGGTTTATTCGTCATTTCTTTTGTTGCTATGGTCAGGTTACCAAATAAATCTTTATTAAATTCAACATCTATAATCCAAGGTAACCAACAATACACGTTAATTTGGAAATCTGACAAAATCAATGACTTCCTAATGTTCTTCTCTTCAAATTGTTTATTAGCCTCTAACTCTGGAACTGTCTTAGCAGTTGTAATGTTAGCTTTTGGATTCAATTGTTGCTTACATTGACGATTTTTAACACAACTACCAATTCTCAGCAAATCTGGAGAGAAAGTTTTGGAGGCATACAGTACAGGTTGATAACCATAAGAGAACATACATACATGTAGCCCACTTGGTCAGCATAGTTGTTCAGTATTTTTTTGTATAAATTTATTTCATTTTTAAATTGAATGAACACTGACGAATTCCAACCTTTCGAAATGTTGAATCTAGTACGAAGTACTAGAAAGTATGCCAACATCATTATAGTGAACTCACTAACGAAAAATATTCTGAAAGACCATTTGGAATAAACATCAATAGGAATATCCTAGTCAGTAATTCAGTAAGTAGCTTTGGCCGTGTTTGGCGAAGTAATTATGACAATTCCTGAATTAAAAATAGAAAATCACAAGGTGGTCAAAAAAGCAATCCAAAGAGTAAGTGTAGTAAGTGTAAGTATGATCAAGAGATCATAAAATATCCAATAGAACTCCATCAAATGCTAAATTTCTCAAATTTTGCACCAAAATCACATTAAAGTAGAGTCTTCAAATTAACCTCAAACTAAAAATAGGGCGTTGCCAGTACATTCTCTTAAATAGCGAAGACAATTGATTGTAACCATCGTTTATCGCCTTTAACAAAACCAAAGTTTTAGTGTATTGGTGACTAGTAAAAAAAAAGATTTCTTACTCCAAGGCCATCAAATTCACACTTCTGAAACTTTTAACGGCAAAGTGCTAAAAAAAATGATATAATTAGTGCAGCTCAGAAAGTTTCCTTCGATTACTATAACATTTCCAGCAGCACCATCTCGATGCATACAACATAAACTACAAACTCTTGAACACGTGATTTTTCAGCCATGAAACCTCAACAGTATGAAACTGACAGTGCAGTATTGGAGATTGGAGAGAACCCAAAGTGACTTCCACCGCATAAGAATTGATTCTTTAAGAGCAAAATTTTCCCAAACTTTTCACACAACTTACCACGGCCAATATTTACGTCCGCTTCAAATTAAGCAACTGAGACGGTCACATATCTATTACAGCCAATATATTGTTCTGTAATAAAACGGAAAAGTAGGAAAGGACAACCAAATTTAGCCCATTCAAAATTACGAACATTTAGAAGTCCTTAAATCCTCGCATAGCTGGTGATAACATCTTATATTAAACGCTAACCCGTGAATAAAAAACCTATCACGTTCTATATTTATCCTCAACCTACGTTTGTTAGCTAAAAGCTTTCCAGTCGAACGCATTGTATCGCTTCTTGTTTTTAAATCTTCCCACTTCCATATACCCAGCGCAGTATTAGTTTGGAAGAGATACGTCTCCGTCGATTTCTTTCAAAAACTATCGAATCCGAGGAAGACGACAACATTCGGAAAGTAAACTTCTGTCATTTCATTTTTCAACGTTTCCTTTTTTCTTTCATAAGATACGTACGTAAACGCGAGACGAAAACTTCTTTTATCAAATAAGAATCCTCTGATTCGGATTATGTATTCCATTTCAAGTACTTTGTGGCGTTTTTCCATTCTCGTACTGGTTGGATACCGTTTTGCATACGTGAAGTTCGAGGATTTTTATACTTAATTTCACAAGTGGAACACAGACGTTTTCGCGTAGGAGGGATGTTATCTCGTTTTTTTAAGATATTTTAAAAAATCTATTTCGGGTTTAGACTTGTAAACATGGCGCGATATAAATCATGCTTTCACGATGACTTGAAATGTGCGGATTTCGTTGAAAAGGTATTCGCATTTATATGTTATCCGAGATGTATTGAGAGAAATGATATTTTTGAAGCTATTACTGGTATGTCTCTGTTTGCGGGTGTTACGAAGGTTTGTAGAAATGATTTATGAGAGGTAAGTAAGATAGGTTTGATATATAGAATCGTATGAAGTAAGTTGTGAAACGATATCCACATGTTTTTTTAAATTTAATTCCACTTTTACATAGAGTAATAAGAAGATGATGCAATAGTAATTAGTAATAATTTGCCCTAATCAAAAATTGAACTATTATAGTGGTAGCATAAAAAATCTCTGGTTTGGTTAATTTTTTCGTTTTACAGTTAGCTACACTGAATAATAATGTCACTGGTTGTACTGTCATTTGGTTATTTTCGTTCTCTGTCAATGTTATTGACAGAATCTGTCACAATAGCTTATATAGCGTATATATCGCGTGTCCGTAAATGTTTGAAGTTGACGTCTGTCAAAAGGTATGCAATATCTGTGCTTAAAGTTTACCACCCTGAGAATGTCAGTTGGTTTATTCCTCTATGGCCATAGTGGCACGTCTGTATTTTCGTTGGGTTTTAGTATACGTTTTCTGTTCAATTTTCGACTTCGTTTTAGCTTTTCATTGTATTGTTTATTAGCAATAAACGTTTCCAAAAGGAAGTATATTGTGTTTGATTTTAAAGTATAACTTTAATAATTATGCTTAAAGTAACTACCGCGTGGGACGCTAATGACAATTCTTGCGGTTGAAATCAAATGTAGTGTTACAAACTTAATCAAAATTTGACAGTCACTGTCAGCTTCAAACATTTATGGACACGGTTAGCAATGTCATTGATACCAACTCCTCAGTGGTCCCAACAGGTAATTTTCGATTATATGCTGTTTCACATAATTGTGTTTAATCTGCTAAGGGCGTGCGGGAGCAAAATGTTGGTAAATTAGTTCGCATAATTTCCGGGGCTCAGATTCTCTTAGTATCCAGCACGGGTGTTTCTTTTAAATTTGAAATTTCGGGTAAGATGTGCGCGCCACCTCCGAACCTCCTGGTAGAACTAAATATAGTATTGTTGCCAAGTCATTATAGACTTTATGTTAAACCAATTAAAATCAAACATCAAAAGAGGTTTTGATATGAAATATGAGCCGATTTATAGCGATATTTTCACAAAAAAAAATCTTTTTGTTGCTCCTATCATTAAGAAATCTATCAATAATTATGATTCACTATATGAGGAAGTGACATGGCAACGGTGTACAATATAGAGGATACAATAAAAATCAATAAAAATGCAAATCATGATGGCGTAATGTTTATAAATTATGTAGTACCGTAGGTGAGGTTATGAACAAACTAGGCACAAGTTTCGGATAAGTTTTGTTATTATCAATTGTTGTTTTATTTTATTAATTGTTGTTGTATGTAGATGTAAATATTTATTGTTATAATGGCTTTTCTAATGTATGTACAAATATAAATGTAAAATTCCAGGTTGCGAAAGTTCATTGTTTTTCCTGATTCAGGTTATCAAAATAAACATTTCTTCACTCTCCCTTCTGATGATAATAAAAAATAGGCATGGTTGAACTCTATTAAAGGTTTTTCTGGTGTTGATGTTTCTTTGAATTCAAAACAAATACATATATATGTTTGCGAAGATCATTTTGACCAGAACTCTTTTCTTCTCTAAATGTTTCAATTAATGATGAAATTGATTTTAATTATCAAGCTGTCACCTATGTCTGTGGATTCATCCTAACCTTGAGGTTTGTAAATCTTCTTTATTTTCTGCTAACGTAGAATCTCGTCATACATTTACAATGTTTAAGGAATTTGATGATTCAAATAATCTTCTTTATACCACTTTTAGCTGGTATTATATGTTAATAACATTTACGATAGGATGGTTGTCTTGCTAAAGTCATTTTACCATGTAAATTCTATTCAGAAGAAAATGTTGGCAACTTTGCGAAAGGTTAGTTTTTCCTGATATACTTGTGTTCATTCCGATCATCAAACTTTGGTTCAAGAACAGCTGTTAAATATATCTATGAGTTTAATAATTAGGAAGTTACATGATGGTATTTGTCAGTCTTCTAATGACAGATCTATTTGAAACGCAAGAAAAAGTACATAGTTTATTTTGTTGAGAATGTTATATTTTTGTATATACATACATACATGTTTTGAATGTTAAATATTTCTTTAACTAATTTTTTACCAGAATTTATTTTTATTTATACACGTAAATACAAACAACAAACAATATCGAAACACGTATTTAGAGTATATTTAGAACCAAAAAAAGCATTGTACTAATTTAAAAGTGCCGCCATCGCCGTTGTTTACAAATTTAGTACTACCAGGAGGTTCACAGGTGGCGCTCGCGTACGGGTGGTATCCACTATAAGTGACAAAATGAACATCTTCCAAAACATATAACATTTTATCTTTGTCAATTGTTAGCTATAAAATTGTCATTGTCTCCTAATGTTTTGACAATTCTAACCTTCAGTCTTATTTTTCATAATTTTAATGATTACACGAAATAGAATATTTTTGACAAGTATCAAGCTATACAATAAGTTATTTTACTTTCAATTTTAGAGTTGTAACTGCTAAACCAATTCTGCTAATTTTCAAATTTCGAAATACCTAACTGTTGTTTATAGTTTTGATTAGTGTGACTGCTGAAAAACTTTCGTAACTGCCAAACTGGTAATTGCGATTGGTTTTTGCCACAAATCTAATAATACTGTGACTATATATAAATGATTGCTAAAAATATGTACTTTGGCAACATTAAAAAAAATAGGTAGCCTGGTTATTTGTTGTAGAAATAGCTTCGCAGGTTATGTCATTTGTATGACATGTCTCTTTGGTTTGGTTTTCCCTTTGACAATTATCTGACAAATTTAAATTAAAAAAATCAGGCATGCCAATATAAAAATTGTAGAAGTGTTGTCAACTTAAGAAAAAAAATCTCCAAACTCTTATGGTTGCTTTTATGCGAAAGAAGTCTTATTTCTCCAAGGTCGACTTTTCCGGGTTCTTAAGCCTTCGTAACCGAAATTTTGCGGTTTCTTCCACCGCGGGTTCCAGCAGTCCAGATCTTTCAAGCTGAGATAGCAGCAATTCACCATTGCGTTAGAGAAGTAGAAAGATGGACCGAACTCGGTAAAAGCGTCGCTCTCTTCTCAGACAGGCAAGCGATTAGTTGTGCAAGTGTTGACTCAGAACTGGTTTGGAACTGCGTGAATGCCCTAAATGCGGTGGGATACCAAAGGAAACTAACTTTGGCCTGGGTTCCCAGCCACAAGGGCGTGAAGGGAAATGTGGCGGCAGACGATCTGGCCAGACAAGGTTAATCAAGGCAATTCGTCGGGCCCGGCCCATCTTTCGGCACCATCAAATCACAAACCTGGAAGTCCGTCAACGATTGGATATATAATAAGTTCACGGAATGGTGGCAAAGATCACCAGTGCAAAGACAGACAAAAGAGTTCCTAAAAGAACAGAAGCTGAATTGACAGGTTGACAGGTCACTGTAGACTAAATAGGTATATGTACAACATAGGCCTAGCGGAAGATGCCACCTGCAGATTCTGCAAGGAGGATCAAGAAACCCCAGTCCATGTGCTTGTGTCATTGCGAAGGCCTGTCAAGGCCAAGGTTTCTAATGTTGGACACAGAGAATCCCACAGCGCACAGAAACAGAAGGGAGCCGCTTCAAAGACGCTAAGCCTCATAAAGAGAGCAATGTTAGAGGGCACCTTCTAGGTTCAATGGGGATCTCAATAGACCTAGAAGGTTGCAGTGAAAGCGGCCCTTAATCTAATCTAATCCAGCAGTTGATTGTGAGTTTTAGAGCCACCGCAGGTGGACGGCCAAGTCGCGGCCTGTATTAGTTGTTCATCTCGAGGATGCGACGGATATAGACTATATAGCGCCAGTACGTAGTTACTGAGGACAAGGAAGTACAAGTCGCGATGAATTCGTGCATTACGTTTGGTCAAAACCTCCAATGGAGCAAGCAAGTAAAAATATACTTTTATATATACAGGGTGTCCACCTAGTACGCGGAAGTCCAATATATTGGTTCATAAGAGGCTTAACTGATTTTTTTTGTTTTGATGTGTTTAGTTAACTCAAGATCTACAGACTAAATATAATGTCGATTATACAGGGTGTTCCATTTCTTCTGGATGGATAGAAACTTTGTTTTTTTAAATGCAAACCTATATTTTTTATCATTTATTTTGAATCTTCATGAAAAACAAATAGTACTTTATGTATAGTACTCATATGAAAAACTTAACGGTTTTTGAGATATTTAGCTTGCTATGTTTTTTTATTCGATTTCCGGTAATCATAATATCGGTAATTCTCTGGTTATGCTAATCAACAGAAAGAATATTTTTCGACGAAATGTTAAGCAACAATGGCTCTTGAGAATGCCATGTCAGAAACTGAGCTACAATATACAGAGTACACAAAAAATCTTGTAAAAATTTGAGGACGAAAAACATGAAAAATCTCCGTTAATTCAAATAGAACACCCTGTATATTATTGGTCAGTAAAATGCACAGTTTAA
>ML219055.1:76740-100314 GCA_004785975.1 Popillia japonica | reverse complement strand
CCACATAGTCCGGTCGACCTCGGAAGTGCTATAGTTTACATTATATATTCTTAATATTTTTTCAGTAAAATAATATATGGATTTACAATTGATATCCAACGTGATTCGCACATACATATGTATGTATGTACTTACAGATGTAGGTATATTAGACCAGATTATCTCATCTATTGATTTGTCATGCCGATGTTAATTACTCGATTTTATATAAATATGTACTAAAATAGATACATAACCTCCTGAATTAAATTGTGACGCATCAAAGTGGTGTGACAAAACTACCTATTTAATTCTTTACACCAACGATACGTTTCACTTCAATGAAATAGCACACAACCGCACCTCAATTTACACAGTGAGTTTTCCTTCATGGCCTGATTTTATATACTAGCATGAGGTATCTATGATTATAGTAAAATATGGAAAGAACTTTGGAAAAAATTAGTTATATTACTTAGAAAGATTATTTTTATAATGTCTTTTTTTTGTAAACAAACATCGATCATTTGACAACATTGGCATTGGTTGTATCAATTCTATCAAAGCTATTGTAATGTAATTTATAAAATTTGAAAACACATATTGTTAATAATTAAAAATAATTAGAATTAGATAACATTTTCTTCTTTACTGTACAAGGTTCATTCAGGTTCAATATATCAATGAAATGATAATTTTTCTTATTCGATAAAATTCCTTATCTCTATAGATCGAGCTCTCCGCTGGAGGCATAGTTCAATGTGATGACCGATTACGTAATTTATTTTTAATATCTGATTGCTATCGCTTACAGTAAACCTGTAGTACATTTTGCTAAAATCAACTGATCTCGTGATTCTAGTATAGGTACACTCCACGATTATCCAAAATTAGTTGTGAGTTGTAGTCAATGTGTAAATGTAATTTGTGACAGTTTACTTTGGACATTGATACACAGGTCAAGCATACTTGATGGGAAGATTACGTGTTCGTGTCATCTCATTGAGTTTTTAGAAATCAAAAGAAAATACGTTCTAGATGCAATCCAGATAAGATATTGGAAAATATGATTAAAGAGATTACGACGATCGCTATGACGTATGTAGATTCACTCAAAAAAGGCACGATCTATTCCTCTTGGACAACTTTGCCTGATTTTAAGAAAGATTTATGTTTATTCTCTTTGTAAATATTAGATTTTCATTCAATAAAATAACTGAACTTCCGAGACATATTCGATGACATTTCAAACTGCCCTTATAAAAAAATAAAAAAATAAATAAATTGAAACTTTTAAACCTACTCACATCAAAGAAGATGCAATTCTTATCGAAGAAAAGAGGTGTAAAGATGAGTTTTAAAGGAGAAAGAAAAATTGATTTATGTATTTGACTCGGGCACTGTATATTTATAATAACAGCAAACCAAATATACGTCTGAATAACTTGTCTGATATTTTAGAATACTTTACCTTTGTTTGTCAACATTTATTGGTTCGTAAAAATTACAATAGCAATGCACTTAGAAAGTTTAATAGCATATACAAAACTATAACAGAGCAGCATTAAAGCTAATCACAATACAAATATTGACTGAATATAATTGTTATTCCGTTAAGGAGTTTGAATCAGTTATTACAGTTGCAATTTTTTTGTGTGGGGGGAGTGGGAGGGGGAGGGGGAGGAAACCCAATTATTTCATAGTACAGTAAAAGTTCCTTATTCGCGGTTCCTTTATTCGCGATTTCATTATTCGCAAATGAAATATTTGAGACCACTTCTTGTATTCGCTGCTAAAAAATTCTTTATTCGCGGTTCTAAAACTAATGACACATATAAGCACAAACTATTTTATGGTGCAATAAAATTTGATAGCGTAAATAAAATAAGCAGTTTATCATGAATGTATATTATTGTATTTTTACAATAACATCCTGGCATTCATTCGTAAACCCATGACCACTTTTAGTTGAATAAGCCGAAAGTGCTTTGATAGAAGCCGCTAAGTATTTGAAAAATATCGCCGTACCAACGGTTTACACGCGCCAGCATAACTTTTTATAAAATTGCTTACACTGCAATCGGTGTAATTTTCATTTATTACATAACTTAACTAGTTACAAATATATTGCGAGTCACATCTCTATACATATTATATGTAGAAATAAAATTAAGATATTTTGTATTTATTTTGTTATTACTTTGTAATTCTGGAACGCATCCCCTTTAGTCGGATATAAATTGCCATTCCACATTCGCGGTTTCTGTATTCACGGCATATTTACGGAACGTATCCCCCGCGAATAAGGAACTTTTACTGTATTTCAAGTACCTATAGATAAAAATCAACGAAGAAAGAACAAACAAGAAAAATAAACTAACTAATGCGGCTTACATTAATTCACTGGTATATAAATAAACCACCTCTAATCTGCTTAGTAAACCTATTACAACTAAATTGATTTCACTGCACACTATAACTAACAGTTGGTGACAATGCGAAATATTTACATATTATCATAGTAGATCGAGTTACACGGATAAAATTAGGTGATTTGTACTTACGTATAGTATTCAACGAGACGAAAAGAAAAGATAAACAATAAAGCGAACAGAGAGAAACTATTAAATGTATGTACTATCGAGGGCAAATGTAATGCATCAAACTGCAACAAAACGCGTCTATTGTGGGGTTTCTGTTCTGAATATTGTTAACGTAAGCATAGCTGGGCAACTGCAATAAGCCGTATAGCCGCAGGCTAAAGGGTAGCGATCGTTTAAAAGCAGTTAAAACTAGCGAATTGTGAATATATTGGTAATGAATATGAAAATTTAAAGGGAATAATAGTATTATAACACATACCTAACATAACAATTAGCACTTCCGAACTAAATTAATTATAATATAATCAAAACCTAATCAATCCTGAAGTACTTGGAAACTATCTAATTTTACAAGATAACTAAGAGGTTGGTAATCTATTATATTATAAATTATATAACTTTAGGCCCAACATTTTTAGCAGATAATAATATTTCATTAGACGAATTAATTTGTAATGTAGAGTATATTATTAAAAATTCAGTAGAATCACATACACAAAACACATTGCGGAACAAGTTAGTAAATATTATATCCAATTGTGAAAGTAGATACAGTAGTAAAAGCAAAAATAAATTATAATTATTTGCCACGAATTTGTCACAAAATGTCAATTTCTTCCACTGACGAAGTTGTAACAACTAATATCTAATAAATTATAAAGGTTCTGGAATAAATGACCTTTAATCGAATTAATAGTGTTTGAATTGACCTAAAAGTAGAAAAATATCTGAACTGTGCTTATCTATGCACATAATGGTTAGAAAAATACATTTATTATACCTATATGTTTTAATAAATTAAAACTAAATTCATTATTTTGTGATTGCGTAAATGTAAGTATTAAAAAATATAAATTTCTTTAAAGTGCTACTTCATTTAAATCGTGTCCTAATAAGGCCTCGGAAATAATTCGTTTTTCTATAAATAGAATCGTGCTATTATATTGAAAAGCATAATATTGAAAATCTACATGTGTAAAACATACATGTTTTATCCATATATGTATAATAGCAAACAATATTTACTGCCAAAGAAACAGCTTGTGCTTACGAAATCTGGTTAAGAATTCTAGTGAGCATTACTTCTTAATATAAAGAGTAAATGCAACTATGTATTGTAAATGAAATTATAATATATCGCTTTACATTTCTTGCGAATCTTTCTATCTGAAATTTACCTGCTAGGTATCCGTCTCTAATTCTAGTTACAGCGCCCAGTGCGAGTAGTCAAATGTGACGAATACCTGCGGAAGGCCATGTCGCTTGAAGTCTGATTCATTACATTTGCCCTCGATAGTATATACGTTGTTTGGTTTTATTTACGCAATAAAATATTTGCTGTAGGTAGAGTAATAAACGTCGTTTAGGCGTTATGACGACGAGGTATATATATATCTTTATGACATATAGCTAATTATCTGTTTATTACCGGACACTTTTTTCTACCTTTAGGTCAATTAAAACTCAATTGGATTAAAAATAATGTACGTATTTATAATTACATATAACCAGATCTTCGTTATCATAACGCTTAACCGACGTTCATTACTCTACCTACAGCAAATATTTTATCGTATAAATAAAACCATACCTACAACGGTTCAAATAAGTTCGACGACAGACAAAATTTGAAGAATTGGAGAAATACAAAGAAACTACAGAGATCATATTAAACGATAAGGTAAAAATCAAAGAGACAGTAGAAGCGATAAAGATACTTAAAAGAACCAAAGCAGCAGGATACTTTAGCATATCATCAGAAATGATTAAAAACATGGAATGGACGTACTGAAACAAATACATAACAGAATATGGGGCGAACAAAATATATAAATATGCAGTTAGAAAAATTTCTAATGAAGGATACCTGATGACAGGAGGAGTACTTGGTTCAGTCCTTTTTAATATAGTGCTTGACGACGTTATTAAAGAACTTAAGAACAAAAAAAGACTCCATGTTGGGTATAAAAACATGTAGCATGGCACAATGTGTATTTGCTGATGAGTTTTTGCTAAAAATGGACAGGAGTTACAAACAAATTTAAATCTATGGAAAACAGTAAGTACTGCAAAAACTATGAAAGATATGAAAATAAATATACATACATATACCAAACTAATGTCATGGTTATTATACATATGTATTTTTATGACCTTTTTTTTAACTTATCTTATTTTTCCTATATTTTTTCCAGTTCTAGGTCAATTGCAACACTCTAATTCGAATAAAGATCAAATTTATTCCAAAACTTTTACAATATAATTTGATTTCGTTACAACTTCGTCAGTGAAATAAAATTGACATTTAATTCGTGTCAAATCATAAATAAATAACTAGTCATGCCTATCAACAAAATTATCTACAGACAAAGAAATTCAGTGATATATAGGATCATGTTTACAATATAGTGGACAATTTAAGATAATTTTAAAATATAAATTTATAATCATAAGAATAATGATCGTGATATCAATGTATTTTTTTGTCAAACTCTAACAATTCTGTTTAAGGACTAGGGAAAAAGATGGCAAAAAACCTAGTCAAGAGCTTGATTTGATAAAACTCAGGCGTGATTACTTAGGTGATTAAATTATTACTTATCACTTAAATTTTCTATATCTGTTCTAAAATTGACGCGCGACAACTATTTTCTTTTTTAATATCTTAACATTTTTAAAATCAAAGTTATGTCGCAATTCTTTAGAATGCTTAGACAAAGCAGTTTCCGCGGTTATGTTATGCGTTACCGTGTATGATGATTTAACAGTCGTTTTTTTAAATACTATCTAGTGTGTCCTATGTAACATTTATCACAGTCTTTGCATTCTAATTTATATACGACATTACTGTGATTATCTCTTTTAATCTTTCAAATTTGTAAATAACTGTCTGTTATTGTTTGGTGTAAATATAATGTTTATATCTGAATTTTTGAATTCGTATTTAATTTTGCCACTTAAGTCGTTGATGTATGGAATTGTGTGATATATATTACTATTTTGTTTAGTGCCTGTGTTGTATATTTTATGGATTCGTTTTTTTATTAGTTTCTCGTAAAATTCTTTTGGATAAATTGTCCACTATATTGTAATCATAATCCTATATATCACTGAATTTCTTTGTCTGTAAATAATTTTGTTCATAGGCATAGCTAGTTATTTATTTATTATTTGACATGAATTGAATGTCAATTTTATTCCACTGACGACGTTGTAACGAAAACCAAATTATATTGTAAAGGTTTTGGAATAAATTTGATTTTTATTCCAATTAGAGTGTTGTAATTGACCTAGAAGTGGAAAAAATATCAGAAAAATAAGATGTGGTTATAGGAAAGAACCATGTAAAAGTAGAAATGAAACTGGCTTGAAGGGAGTTATACTAGGTACACACATTTAAATATCTTGGGATAAACACAAATCTGTAGTAGACAAGTAGACAAAGAACAACGTGGGATAATACAGTTGCTGAATGTCGGAAAAAAACCAGTCAGTGAATAAAACAATCCTTCCATCCGATGCTTGGGCAACTTGTGTTAAATCACTTTACAACTCTAAAAGCATGATCCCTCATGTAGCCTCTAAGGAAAAATAATTAGCTACATGAAGTGAAGAATTTAATACCCATTGAACCGGACCATTTCTATCGCCCAATTTAATAAGAAAAATTTGTGTGCAGGCACTCTATTCTGCTGAGTAAGTTTTGGTGTGTATGGATATTTTATGTAAAAAATCACAATTATTATTATTATAAAAAGTGGTACCGACGACTACCACATGTAATGAATTAATTAAACAAATATACTGGAAACGATTTCTTCTGCGGCTTCAAAACATATAATAAAAATAATTAAATGTCTTTGAAACGCAAGTATAGATAACATGGTCTTCTGATTCAAAAAGTATTAATTTTATACTCATCAATCATTACATAAATTAATAAAGTATTAAACGATGGAATATGTATTTTAAATATTTTTAAACTAGCCAAATATTTTCGTGTGAAAAAATAGTACCTACATACATAGAATAATTACGTTTATAAATATAATCAAGTAATAGTAAAGTAGTAATTTGCTAATACATACAACACGTATTTAGATCTCTTGTAAACAAGAGTAAAACTTCTTACCTTTAGTTTAAATATTTGTATAAACTTGAAACATTTATATGTACATTGTTTACATGAGACACCAATTTTAAAATTTACAACTGTAATACAATACAACAGGATTCGAACTAATCACGTTCATCGTTCAGACCTAGAATGAGTTCATGTGTACTTAGCAATATTGTATTCCTGGAATATGTTGAGTATTGCCAATTGACATAAGATTTTACGTTCCTCTTATCTAAGGTATTTCCGTTGTTTATAGAAAAATTGAATGAATACATGTTTAGGTATACAGGGTGCTTCATTTATTATGGAAAATATTTTAACAGGAGATACTACGTGTCCAATAATAACATTTGACCAAAAATAGCCTTATTCGAAATCGCTCCGATTTCGAGGTGAAGGTCTTCAAAGTTCTAGAAAAAAAATCGCTATTACCATCTTTAAACTAATCTACTTGTACGATGAAAATAAAATTTGGCATGGCGATTTAGTATTATTAGATGCTTCTTACTGTGGAATTTTCCGAAATTAGCAAAATTACAGCAACGACAGAAAATATCCCCTTGTGTTGCTATTTTTAGCCACAAATCCATCCGAACTTTCTCGTTTTTCTCGAAAACCGAGGAGAATACGAAGTTTCTACAAGAGGACCTTATTTTTGACATTTTAGCTGGTCTATTAGGTGATGCTAATGTCGTGCTTGTATATCAAAAAACAAAAAAGTTCTATTGAAAGGGATATTTGTTTCTGTTTGCTGTAATTTTGCTAATTTTGGAAAATTCGACCATAACAAGCGCGGAATACCAACTCGCCATGCCAAATTTTATTTTCATCGTACAAGTAGATTAGATTAAAGATGGAAAAAGCGATTTTTTTCTGGAACTTTGAAGACTTTCATCTCGAAAACGGTGCGATTTTGAATAAAGCTATTTTTAGACAATGGTCATTAGTACGTAGACACGTAGTATCTCCGGTTAAAATATTTCCCATAATTAATGCAGCGCCCTGTATATATATACTGCCAATAATTGTATCTATTATTTATACCATACAGACGTAGTAGCAGTATTTTGCCAACTATTCGCGCTAATATAAACTATTATCCGTATGTTGCATTTATCCGAATAACTACTTAATAATTTACGCGTAGATATACCTACATTTGCATTCCTTTAAAATTTATTGTAGGCAGTGAATTGTTTAGAGATTTAGTCACAGCTTAGTATTAGACATGACATATTATGAATAAGTTCAACTCTTGTACTTTACATATACGCAAGTACTAAATTTATCAATGTTTACTGCATTGCTGTTTTTTTTTTTTCCTAAAAACATATATTTTTTTTAAATATAGCTAGTGCGCTGATAGTTATTCCAATAACTTTAATAAAATATAACGAAATAATTCGAATGTATATGTATAACAACAACCTATAGGGGTACAAATTAAGTTTATATAAAACTACACAGGATGTTCCGAAATCAAGTTTCTAACCAAAGTCGTATTTTCTTTAACACAGCATTCTATATGTTTTGTGAAATTATTATTAACTATTGTAGCTACTCTTGCTGTGTAACTTTAGTGTGACTAAATGCATTCAATGGCATTGTCACAGCACTTTCTCGTGGTTTGTAATGCGCTATTAAAGATATAGATTTTGTTGAATTGATTTATTTGAACCAAGTAAATAATTATTCGGGAACAACGTAAACTTTGTTCTGAACGGAGTAGGCAATATTCATGACTTCAAGTAAGTATGTACATACATTCTCAAATCAAGTATGTTTTCCTTCTTTGGTTAAATTTAGTAAAAAAATGCACCCAATTTGCACAAATTTAAGCATTTCCAATTAAAACAAACACGTACTTATACATTAATAATACTTTGCGTAAACTTCAAATGCGATAGTATTTCTAAATTATACGTGGAAATCTGTATAAATTCAACAAAAAAATCTCTTAATATGGTGGTTATTCCATGATATCTAGTATATAGGGTTTCCACAGCCGAGCGTGGGATATAGGGAGAGTAGATAAAATCGGTTTTCGGTAAATATTATCTCCCTAATACTACTTTATCCAAATTTAAGTGGCGCATATTATAACTGGGCTAACAATGAACCACAATCATAGTACAAAGGTAATTTTTATAAAGCTAGAAAATTATTAGTTTTAAACCTATTGCAAAATCCTTATTAGGAGTTCACGTGCAATAGATTTAAAAATAATACTTTTCTGGCTTCATTAAAATGACTTTCTTTGTACCATGATTGTGGAAATGTTCATTGTTAGCCCAGTTATAATATGCGGCACTTAAATTTGAATGAAGTAGTATTAGGGAGGTAATATTTACCGAAAACCGAGAATACATAAATCTCCCCATGTCCCACTCGGCCATGGAAACCCTGTATAAGCAAATTGATAAGCTAATGAAAATATCTGAAGTAAACTAGATAACGTGACCTTTGCCTCTAAAAGGAACCGGACGACCGTCATGGTATTCCTGGACTTGAAAAAGGGGTTCGATTAGATTTGTCACGCAGGCTTGCTGTCCCAAATAAAGCTAGCTAACTTTCAGCCAGGAACCCTTAAACTATTCGATCTTAAGTACCTCAAGGAAAAAAGATTCCACATCGTCGTGAACAGTACGGAATCCTCAAAGAGGGATCCCTGAGGGTGATTATCGATAGCTGGTTGACTTTTGGAGCCCATCTAGGATGTGCCAAATCTTAAGTAACCACTAACATAATCCCAAACAAAATCGCATCCTGTAATTAGTATTTCGTATCCCTGGACGTCCTCCAAGACCTAGTAGCTGCAGAGATCTGCGTTCTGAACACGTTCTTAAACAAAACTCCACCGAGGATTCTTCGAGAATACGTAGTAACCTGACGATAAGTTGCGCAATTGCGTAAAAATCAATGATGCCCACCAAACATCGAACCACTATGGAAACAACTCCAATTATTTTAATCCGATAAATAACACCAGAATACTAATCCAACAACGAATAAGATCGAGAGAAAAGATTTAAGTTGCCCATAATACCTATACTCACAAACATTCAGAACGAAATTCAGACGAAGTGAAGTGGATGAACAATCAACAAGATCGAAGAAATGAGCAATACTTCTGTTAGAAATCACTCATCAACACTATTTGCTATTTATTTTCTATTAACAATAAAATCATTTCTTAAGAATAGCATATTCATTAATAACTTTGCGTCGAATTTGACCACTACATATTTGGTTCTTCGAATGTTTTTCCTGTTTATTTTTATGACTTTTCCATTCCGGTTTTTGGATCGCGATCTTTTAATTTAGTTTCTTAATACTTTGTCGGATGTTTTTACAAAAAAAATCCGGGCAAGCAAGGTGGTTCGGACTCTACTTTTAAAATAAGGTGGATAGATGCAACAAATTTTGCAAATTAAGTTATTGTTAGTTATTCAAAAAATGTTTAGATCTTTCTAGTACTTAGTCCCCAAATCTTGACATATAAGGCATCTACAATAAGTATAGAAGATTAGTATGTAATTACAGTCTGCGTAGCGTTAAATCTAATCAATATAAATTAGTTTCATTAAGATGACGCAAATGTAATTAAAAATAACATTATCTAATAATTTTAAGCCAAAAAGATGTTAAATTCAAGGTTGATACGTGCTATGACTATTACATTAAATGTCTGCGGTGATTAGAATAAATAATGAGAATGATTTGTGATGTGTTCGCAAAGTATGCGTAGGATCACATAAAAAAATATGACATAAACTCCTGGACAAAATTAGCGCACCACCGACATCCTTTGAGAACATTCAAAAGTAATGATAATGTTCAAACTTATAACTGCTTTTCAAGTAGTCTGTGGACCACCTCTGACATTTTAAGCGCATATTGTTTTGTTTTAATATTGTAATTGTCAATTAGTCCCGTTTGACCTATTCAGAAACTGCTGATTACAACAAGTAATGGAGCTGACTTGTGTTATCGGTTGTGTCACATTTGTGTTTCCTAGTTCATCTACGAGTGTTTCAAAGTAGGAAAATGAATCAACAAATAAATTTATCGGTGGAGGAGGCAGTATAGGCATTAACTTTGCTAGGTGAGAGATACTCGATGCGTTATGTTGCTAATCTACTAGGAAGAAGTCATTCCTGCCATAAGTCGCATGGTTAGACGATTCAATGAAACGGGATCTTACAACCGAACACCGCGCAAAGGGCGGAAACAATGTACCAACCGAAAGGGTGACCGTTTTCTGATACCATCCGTACTTAGACACAGGGCAATCACTAGTAATGTGTTGAAAAACGAGTTATCAGCGGTTCGTAACGTTGTAATATCATCACAAACAATCAGAAGACGTTTAAATGAAAGCGAATTAAAGAGTAGAAGACCAGCCAAAAAACCATTACCTACTCACCAGAGAACACAAAGTTCAAAGATTAGGTTTTGCCAGAAATCATCAACATTGGTCTGATGATGATTGGAACAAGGTTTTATTCACTGACGAAACAAAGGTTAGCTTCTCGATATGGCCGTGAGGGTGTTTGGCCGAGACAAGGAGAGAGATTTGCAAATTATGGTGGTGGCTGCGTAATGTTTTTGGGATGGATCTGCTTCGACGCTCCTACAGAATTAGTCCCTATACGTGTGTGGGCTATGAATGCAGAATACTATCTGGGAAATATCGTACTTCAGCATGTAATGTCATGCTGCTCAATTCCATTGAGCATTTATGAGACCACCTAAAAAAGAAGCGGTCGAAGACTGCCGCCTGCCAACCACAATCAACTGATAAATGCAGTAATTGAAGAATGGGAGAATATTCCCTAGGACTTAATTGAAAATTTAATTGCTAGGATGCCAAGGCGTGTGAATGCGGTAATTAGAAGTAGAGGAGAATCCACAAGGTATTAACGTCACATTCCATCCCTTAATTATAAAGTTTCTCCATTGCTTAAACATTTTTAATTTTGAACGATGTTTTCATATTTCACCCATTTTCAACAAAAGTACCTAATGATTTAAAATAAGGCTACGCTTCGTTGACTTCTTCCTAAGATGATTGTATAAAACCAATTTTTTTTTTAATTGTAATTCAGTTTAATTTTGTTGTCATAAATGAAATTATTTAAGTTTAATAAAGTGGTGCGTTAATTTTGTCCAGGAGTTTATATACATACATACATACAAAGTATGTAGGTAACATAACACATAGGTAAATCAAATTTCTTTTTTTTTCCTTTAAAAACAATTACAACTATGTAATTGAAGCGTTCAATGCAAGAACGAGCCAAGTCCATTATGGTAAAATTTCCAGGAGAGCAAAAGAACTGTTTGTGCAAAAACTGCTGGTTGTGTTATTTTTGCAGAACAATTGAGGACTAGCCCTGCATTAATTAATGATCTTCTTTTTGTAACATCATTAAAGTACAACGGAAAGTAAAATTTGCGCCAAACCCATTGGAACTAAGTAGCCCCTTGATGAAATACAAATTATTTAAATTACAGTATTTTATTGCAACATTACTTCTAATTTATGGTTTTATTATTATATTATGTACACTGGAAAGTAGTAGCATGAAATAACAATCATTGCATTGTCAATCACGGGGTTAACAATGGATTCTCTCGCTCTGGCTCTCTCTCTCTCTCTCTCTATCAGCCTCTATGGAGCTTTTATTACAATGTATATCACTTTAAATTTTCTATATGTATTTTTATGACCTTTATTTACTTATCTTATTTTCCTGATGTTTTTTCCACAGTTTCCGCGGTTATGTTATGCGTTACAGTGTACAATGTGATTGTACAATCGTTTTCTTAAATACTGTCTAGTTTGCCCTACGTAACATTTATGACAGTCTTTGCATTCTAATTTATATACGACATTACTTTGATTATCTTTTTTAATCTTAGTTTTTAAATTTGTAAATAACTGTCTGTTATTGTTTGGTGTAAATGCAGTGTTTATATCTGATTTTTTAAATTCGTATTTAATTTTGTCACTTAAATCGTTGATACATGGAATTGTGTAATATATTTTATTATTTTGTTTAGTGCCTGTGTTGTATATTTTATGTATTCGTTTTTTTATTAGTTTCTCTTATTTTTTGCTTTTTTTTAAATTTACTAATTTATTTTGTTTGAATAGTAGTTTAGGTGTCTGTTGCTACTAGTGCCTTTTATGTACCAATTTGTTTTTATGTTCGTGTTATTATGGATTATTTTAACATTTAAACAATTTATAGAATTATGATTTTCTTTTTCAAACGTAAATTTTAATCTATCATGATAATTTACTAACAAAATAACTAATTCAGATTTATTATTCAAGGTATGCATCAGAATTATTCGATTCAAGGTTATATGTATCATTGCATACCATAACTAAAATTATGCTGCATTAGAAATGTTCGTTTCCTGTTAATGTTGAAAATTGTGTTCCACTTTATGTAATTGTGTCGTCCGCAATATAATATATATTTATTTTCCATGTTGAAATAATTTTCCATGCTTATAAAAACTGTTTAAAGATGTTTTCGTGTACAGTTTGAGATAAATTCAAAGTCAGGAGAACGTGTTACCCGCATCAAAAAGAAATTATGCAAGTTTTGCTGGTATATGTATATTTGTTATCGTGCACGCTTCTTAGCGATGTGTTAAAAAAACTAGGTAGGTAGCATAGCTTCTAAGGTAATCAGAAACTATCGTGTAAAACAGTATTGAGTATTGAGAATTTTGCTACTTGTTTAAATAATTTATGAAATATGATGTAACAAACAGTTGCGCCATGTTCTGTATAGCGTACTATATAACAATGATCGAAAGCCATTATGTCGCCCCCCTGATTTTTTTATCTGACAAGATTACCGTTTCTAGAAAATGTACCATTACTGATCAGTAATATCAGTTATAACGGTCTTGTTTACTTAATTTTTTATTTGACTTGTTTATTGCTACAAAAGACTTCTTATTAACACGGTTAACGGTCAAATAGTTTTCCATATACATACATATGTAAATACATATAATTATTCGATTTTAATTAATGATGGCTTGGACAAAGAACACAAGATTTTTTTATTATTGAATATGTTTGTTCAATAAGCGATATTGAAGGAATATGGAAGTACATATTTCCATCAAGGATTCTTAGCAACAACGTATTGTTTTATTTTCGTTATGTAATCATAAAAAATCGCAGACTGCTTTCAAAGCAAAATCTACAAGTCGACCAACTACTATTACTGAAGAAGTTATTGATGCTGTTCAAAAACAAATTACATTTGCAGATCTAACAAATGCATCATAGTATTTGCCGAAAGTTTGCAAAAAATTCATTGGCATCTATGACGATACCTGATATTTATGAATTGTTATCCCATAATTTTTACGGTGTTCAATACTGTGATTGGTTTAGTAAAGTCTCAAAAAATGAGAATGGTTTGCTTCTTCAACGACGAATCATGGCGAGATCTCAACAACTATTCCAGCATTCATTGCATATAAACAAAACATTAATATATACATATTCTCGCTAAAAAGTCGTAATATGTAATATGCATTACGAGAAACATGTGACATCATTCTCCTTTATACTTGCCCTCTATTTTATTTGTGTCCCATTTTTATTACTGATTTATTTATTTTCGATAACGTAATTATAGTTCCAAACTAATAGCAAGCTGACATCGTAAAATTTATTACCATGGATATGGAAAGTCATTAATTAAAGATATAACTGTGTTATTTGTCACCAAAACATTTATATGTACCTACACATAAGTTGCGTATTAAACGTAAGACATAAAAATCGTTTTGTTGAACATTCCTTGAATTATTGAACTGCTTCACTTATAATTCAGATTTGATTTGAGTACTGTTGAGGCATTTGACTGCCTCCCTTCACTGCGACAAATGCGATTTATTGTGAATACTATTAATCTTAGTCCTGATCGATCTCTAAACTTCTGAAGGAGTTTAGGATCATTTTGTGGAGCTATGGCTTTGACATCTGCCGGTTTTAAGTGCGGCTATTTCAGACGGCAGTGTCTAGGACGGGCGCCTCAGAAGGCCGTGCTAAGGTCTTTTTCATTGAGGTTCAGCAGGTATTTAGCCATACTGGCTGAAAAAGCAATAACCTTTTTCAATTGCCTTAGTTTTGGAATATTAAACCAGAGTGAATTTTTTTGATCGGTTTCCCACAGTTGGAAAAGAACTCTTCCGTGGCTTTTTAGTAAGACCACAGAGTGGCGCTGGTCAAATGAATCGGGGCTGCACGCCTGTTTTGGCAAGACCAACAGCAGTCTCCTTGTCGCTATACCCGTAGTGCCCTGACACTCACATGAGTTAACTTTTACCAGCATTTATACCAATAGTAACCTCAACATTTAAACATCTTCGGAGTATAGATGGGGTAGACTATTAGAGATTATAGTAATACAAATATGTATCGTGAAATGACGATATTTTGGATATCTTTGGATTAAAGCGAGACTTGGAAGAATTCCCTATTTACAATAACTTAACTTTAAACTCAACTTCAGGGAGATGCATTATTGGTCACAAATTCTTTACACGTAGAGGAAGAGTTATCGAAAAATGCCAAACAAATAGAGTGTAGCAAATTGTGACTTACTTTTGGAAACAGGTGTATACACGCCTTTAGAAGGTTTAGAACATCCCATTCACACAGTGATTAAATGTGAATGAAATTAATATCATTGTGCATCTGGACACGAGAAGTGATGAATCAGTACAGGATATAGGCTTATTATTTCCTGTATTATCTTGTAATGCATCAAGATAGGTACCTAATCGAAAAAAACAAAATATAAAATGTTCTTTTATTCATTTATGTATGTTGGTTCAACCGAAAAGTTTCACTGCGTTTGTTATAGTAGTTAATATTTTTTATTGATAAATCTGACAGAAATAGGACACAGAATTAACAACAAATTAAGTAACTACTGGAAAAGGCGTCAATACGAATCTTCTAATAAATAATTACCTACAAATTATGTACCTATGTAATAAATCTCATTTTTACCACTTCAAATACATTGAGAAAGAATGTGTCACATCACATTATTTTAGGAATTGTAATAAGCGTGACCTTGCATCATCTTATCTAATATTTTATTTTAGCACGGATGCAACTTTTCTGCTCTTTGATCATCGCATGTTTAGTTTACTTTACACACGGACTTTATCATCTACGTAGAGAAAACAAGAAATTATTTGGATTTACTGCCATGTATAATTGCTTATCAAATTTTAGATGACTACACATCTTATGTAAACTGATGATATTGAAATTGAAATGTCCTCGACATGAAGAATTTTTTATGGGACGATTACGATTCATACATCATGTTTAATGTGTGTAATGTCAAATAAATTATGCAAAGTATGTACTGGTAATTTTATATTTGTTAACAGTGTGCAATGTTCGGTATGTACATAGTATCTTTAGTAATTTTAACAAACTTGAAAAATCAAATCGTGAAATATTTAATTAATAATAATTAATAATCCATTTCGGTTGAAAATTATTGCATATAAAAAAAACAATTTTTAGTAATTCGCATAAAGAATAGCATCATACATACATATATGGCATTGCTATACAAAGATTAATTACTATGCTTATGTCTTTTAATAGATGTATACATTTTTAGAAAAAAATATGCAATTAGCCTCTCAGTATCATTTTTTGAACAATTAGTATCAAAATAAATGTACATGTAGGATATTTTTGTAGTTTGTGTCAAACGCAAGCAGCAATCTAACAACGTTAGAATTGATAATACAAATGTATATTAGAACTACTACTACTATTACCTGACCTAACTAACCAAATTCCACAATTTTCAGAAAAAATGTTAAACATAACAGTTGTCAAGTTTATCGTGCAGTAAAAATTCTATTCCCAAAGAAAAAAAACTTCTACTAGCGGGTTCAATGTTTTTCAAATGTAAAGAGATGATCAAACTTGTCAAATTAACAAAATGGAATCGCGATTCTTTCCTTCTGTTGTTTACAAACTTTGTAGTGTCTCTTTCACGGAGCATATACATACCGGTCGTTTTGGGTCATAGGATATTTGAAGCGGAGAGGAGGTGAAGGGAGCTACGTCCCCACCAATATTGTAGAGTACACCGTTCATAGACTCATACGCGTCCCCACTTCTTAGCGAATTTTCATACCCCTTACCTCTTCCCAGCTTTATTTATCCTATTTCGCAAAACGACCGGTATATTATGTATATGAAAATTCAGATTCTTTGATTTTTTGGAAATACAGGTAACAATTTTTAACTTTCTATTATCTTATCTAAATATTTCAACAACTGTAAAATGATACTTATTCATTTTTATAAAATATTTAAACATTGATCACTTAAAAACATAGAATATTAAAACAAAAAAAATCATAGTATAAAATTAATAAATTTTCGTATAAAATTTACCTACTGAACAGAATCGTCTAACTAATTTTGTAAATAAGTGGATAAATAAACATTTATTAATCTGCATATGAATTGTACTTGCATTAAATGTTTCTAATTTTAAATGAGATTAGAAGGGAAACTAGAAAACATTAGTCAAGCCCTTCTTATAAATAAGAATATTTTATTACTTTCTTTAATAGATAAAAATAGATTAAAAGATACTTCAGAATTAGAGCAAGAATTTTCCTGCAGGGCAGTGTTATTGATCAAACATTTGTTTGCCGAACTGGAGCAGTCGAAATTAGGGCAGGATTCTTACTCTAATTTGTTCATTTGTCGCAAATACCTGTACATCGTATTATAGCTAATTATATTTGAATATTGGTAACTGACACATTCAGGATTTTAAAAGCTGATATTAATACATAATAACATAGTTATCTAAGCATGAATAATTACCTCAAAAATGCTTTTAGTAATCTATTATTATGCACAAGATTACCTAAATTTGTATAATGTGAAGCATAAGCAAGAAAAAAACAATATTAAGAGAAATATAATATTTTTGACGTATTCATCAAAATTATTCAAATTATAAAAATACGTCAATCAGAAGAACGATATGGTAATTTTGAAAACCAAGCTCAACATGCAGTTGACATTTACACAGACGCAATTGAAGAAGCTATCAAAAATCAGATTATATTAGAAAAACTAATTTACCTGATGTGCGTAAACAAAATCCAAAGAAAAAAGTTGGTAAACACCATAGGCGGATTGTAGTTTCACATTAGACCCTAAATCGGGATACTAACTCGCGGGCTGCGTCGTTATATACGCTTAATAAACCTAACCTCAAGTCGTGCAAAACATTTAAAACTGACAAGCTGACTGCAGCTGACTGGTTTTCAGCTGACAAGTGTGGAATTATGTATGCTTTTTCTGCGAAGCAGGCCACGGTTAAAAAAGGATGGGGAATATTTGTTGTTTATATGATGCCGCTAAAGTCGAAGTAGTATGTAGTAATAATAGCGTAATTACACAATATAAAAGGAGATATGGCAATAATGCTCATCGTGCGAATAGATATCATACAATCAGACCTTACAACAGCCACAGGTCATACGAATAGCGTGAGTTAAAGCGAGAGATTATTTCATTACTTCGGCGCTATAGCTAATAGACTCGGTGCAGATATTTTTCAATTATCGCTTTTGTCGGCTTCTCTTTGCTATCTGAACTGCTTTTACTCCCTACGTGGAAATTCGCTGTGTTAAAATATCGTACGCGCTATTATTGATTTTAATCTAATCTTAGAAACACTTAACAGCTGAATTTCCTTAGACAGTGGAAAGAATTTAATTAGTATATTACCTATATATCTCTCTACAATGAAATATGAAGCAAACGTGGGAATTTCGTCAAAAAGAAAAAGAAAATTGTGTGAAATCTGTTTTAACAAAAATCTACAAACTACTAACTGAATAAAAAGAAAATTCTTTGAGAAACATTAGAAAACATTTTCGGAATACAGTAATAAGTAAGGAAATAATAAAAACAACCCGCGATTCGACAAATGACCTACAAAAATGTTTCCTTTCTGTTCATTTGACCAAAAAGTTTTTAACATTAGTAATGGAGCATATATGTGCCAATTACCTAACGTAATTAATGCTAATGATATTGATCATGTTCTTTCAAATTTAAAAATAGAAAATGGCTCTAACTTCTTCGAGTTGAAATTTTTATAATTAGTATTCGACTTACATATCTCATACATTTTAATAATTTTTCATAATATTAATTTTTTTATGATTTTTAACTTCACTGGAACTGCCATCTATGAGAAGACAATTGAACTATATCCTCATTCAAAGCACATATTAAAGAGCTTTATACTTTCTCTGTGATTCAAAGCACATCCAAAGTTTCTCTATGGTCGGTGAGATGGCGGTACACACGCCCTTTTTTTCTTTTTTTGCTATTTGAACACGGAAATATTAACAGTTCAGTTTCGAGAAAAATTGTTTTGTTATAATAACAACGTTTACATTAGTCTATTAACTTACAATATCAATTTCGAATATTGTGCCATGGTTGGAATACTTGAATCTTATGTAAGTATTTACAGACACCAAATTTATTTAAATTTTTGAAAGTTTAATGTGGTTGTTGTTCAACGTATGACTTTTATCATGTATTAATCGCAATTCTGGATCTTCTATTGATAACCAGTGTCGGTTAATTTGTCTAATAATTTCAAATTAGTATTATGAAAATGCCATAATAAAAGTGATTTCTTCTTAAATCATACAACTTGGTGATAGAACGTTCTAGTACCTAGAAAATATTGTTCATAATACACTTGTATTGTTTTAAAATGTACAATAAGAAATAGAATCATAAAGTTTGATTGATTGATTAGTATCAAGGTAGGACAGTCTTTTAAAATATCGCTAAACACTGCGGCCTACGGGGCCTATTGTATTATTCCTACATTTATTTCGTTTTACTCAAGCAGGTTCAGTTCTCTTGATGAGACTTAAGAGCCTATTCGGTATTTTTTGCAATTCGCTTTATATAGCAGGCCTTCATTGACTTAGTGCTGCGGATTCGAACAGAGCGTGATATGCTCATTCTGCGTCCTCATTACAGAGTTTGTGTAAAGGTTCATCTTTATAAATCCCCATGTTGTGTAAGCACAAGATGCCCTGTTAATAGACACCTTATATCGCTACGTTAATTCTGCTGTTTGACCACAGTATAACCACAGAATATCAAACAACCAGAATTTGCACTCCTCCTGGCGCGAAAAGTACGCGCATTTTTAGTGCGCAGCGTAATCCGCCATCTTCTCTAGAAGAAAAATACTTCACGGTAGTTATTCGAGCGTTGTTCATTGTTTACTGGCTATCAGGTGTTATTGACTTTAGCGTTTGTGGTTGTTCCCTATTGCTAATATTAAAAAATATTCTAATATAATTCTAATTCTAATAATATAAAATGAGTTTGGTTTATTTTACACAGTTGCTATTTTGAAACAGCTTAATATTATCCATACTTATCAAGGGCATCTAATTTTCAGTCAATACCCCCCTGTTAACGGATACAATTTTTCTCAATCCGACCCTGCGTTTCTTCTACACAAAATGGCGTGAATAGCCCGAAGGTCACTGAATCTGTCTTAAAAAGATCAAACGCGCCGACAAGGAGCGCAAATTCTAGTTGTTTGATATTCTGTGGTATAATCAGTATGGACATTTGTGTCGGCACCTTTGATCTTTTATGTATATTTTTGAATAGCCTCTAAGTATACAGTGACGTTAGGGGCATCTTAACAGGATGACCAAATCAATAAAATTGAATGTATGCGAAACCGGGAAAATGCTAATTATTTTGATAATTGAAAAAGTAACATTGAATTGTAAAAAGGAAATGTAACCCTCGCCGGCTTACTTTCATTTCCAGAGTAGGTCGGAATAAAATACACACCGTCTTCTGAACAACACTTTATTCTGTATCTAACTTCATCGTAGTGATATATAAAAGTAACTAAATGCTACCACCTGTAAATAATACCCTTGTTTATACAATATAATTATTTATTCAATTTAATTGGAACGATTAACGGAAGATAAACGCAAAAGTTGTAAGATTAAAGTATAATAATAATAAATATAAAGTATGTTATTACATGCATATTGAAACTAAAAAGGTTTAGTAATAAGATACATAAAACAAACCAAATTATGAAAAGTACACAGCTGATTACACTTATTCCTATACTATATACACGTTACGCACTACACTATATGCATATATAAACAAAAATAGTATAACATACACCGAACACTTCTTTATCAAACAGCACGATAAATAATTATGAGCGTTAAATTCTTCTCAAAACACAAACAATCCGCCATACTGTTAAGATGAACTATTCGCTTCTGCCATTTCTGCGCACAAAAACCGATGCAATGAAAATTGGTCAAATGCAGGATACACAGATAGAGGTATGCCGACGCGCATCTTATGCATATGTCATTGCGAAGCATTAATTGTAAAATACAAATCCCGCCTACGAAACCAGCGATTTTAACCTCTATTGAAATAAATTTCATGTAATTTGTCTCGCACTGACGTCATGCGCGGCTTCGACGATATTTGGTTTTGAAACGAGCATACCTCTATCTGTGTATCCTGGTCAAATGTCCATACTTGTTATACTGTGATTTGACTGTCAGAGTGAATCCAAATCGTTTCCCCTCGCCACCCCCTCGCGGTTGGCGGCGCAGACTCTACACCGCAACAGGTTATAGAGGATATATTTCTGTTTGAAATACCGTGATATTGTGTATCTCCCAAGTGGTGCACACATTTTGTAAGACTTATAGACACCAACACCGGAATTAGTATCTGCTTTTAACTCATTTGTGTACCATTTTTCCCATTCTCGCCTCTCTAAATACCGCTACGTCGTTGGCTAACTGGCCACCAATCCAGGTAGCCATAAATTATCATTAGTCGTAGTATACAACCCATGGGACATAAGCGATTTTTCCAACTGTTCTAGAGACTGTATTAGTACCCTCTCACACTTGACAGTCATTGTCTTCAATTGTGAACTCCAGTTTAGTTTAGTTTAGAGTTCACGGCCACTTCCAGGAACTTACCCTCCTGACTAATTGAAGATTAATCGTGGCATTGGAATCACAAAGTTGTGTGTGTGACTACACCATTTTGGAGATAATTAAAAAGTTATTTGATTACGGTGAGATAGAACTATGCAGCACCAAGATTATGGTTACTTGTCAATTGAGGTCTTTAGTAGTTGCACTATTAGATAGTTAAAAAAATACAGATTTCTAACGTAAAAATTTCATTTTACGTTAAAAATGCAGATAGAACTTTATTATTACAATGCAATGTAATACCTATGTAGTTTTGTACTAAGAATGCCAATAAATATTATTATTATTATTATTCCAATGCCACGTAATATAGAATAGATGACACATTTGGGAAAGAATCTACGACTAATATCTTCCTTGCTGCAAAGTGCATGTCTTAATTTTGAAGTTAAAAATAACTAGCGTTGCAAATTTTGATAACTATATGGCCCACTAGGAATCTTCAGCAACTCACACCAAATGTTACTACCGTCTTCAGAAACTGCGACAATTGGAGTTACGAGTTTTGTGGCAGAACCGTAATCTCATAGAAGAAGTAGTCTCTTTACCAGATTGTCAGCGCAAAGAGATTTAAGAATAGAGATCTAAGAGCATATCGATTTTCATATACTTATGTATGTATACTCCGTTACAAAATTATTTGCTTGAAATTTCAATGAATGCCAATAGTACTACGTTAGTAAAATAGATAAAATGCAAAATTCTTAGGAATCGCAAGACTTAAATTAGTTAATTTAGGGAAACAGTAAGAAAGATTACGGATACAGTACGAAATAGTCTATCTACATTGACTTTTGCTATAAAAAATGGAAGGATTTAGTTATCCTGCTCGGAACAAACAGTAGTTCACATTTAAATGATATTCTAGGTAACCCATTACAAAAAGGCGCATAATTTTATATTAAAAATTAGAACTTTATTAGCCTATAAATCATGATGCACAACACGATCCTTAAACGCATCCATATACAAAAATACAATAACTATTAAATATTATTTAGTATCTCGTTATCATCTTTAACGTGTGTCTTCATGTGATGTGTCAGTCCATCTTTTCTATTGAACGAGGCACCACATATAATACAGATGTGTTCCCGATTCACATCATGTATCCTCATGTGCCTGACCAGTTTGTCTTTCCTTCCGAATCGTTTATCACAACTTGTACATTTGAAAGGTTTCATCCCTGTATGTGTGGCGATGTGTCTATCCAGTTCTCGCTTTCGCATAAAAGATTTATTGCAGATATGGCAAGGGTGTGGACGGTTCCCGCTATGCATTCCCATATGCAATCTAAGACCCTCTATACTGGAGAAGCGTTTGTGACATACATGGCAAGGATGCCTGGTGAGTTTGTCTTGAAGTGGGCGAGGTGCTGAAAAACAAAATTTGCATTTAAACTTTTATCCGTCTATATTACTAAAATTAATAATTAGTATTTTCTAAAACACTTCAAGAATGTTTAGAGGAGTAGGATTTCTTTATATTTTAATTTTCTTATTGCGATTACTACTGATACATACATATACATGTATGTACAGGGTTTCCACGGCCGAGCGGGACATAGGGAGAATACATACAATCGGTTTTCAGTAAATATTTCCCCAATACTACACTGCCCTAATTTAAATGCCACATATTATAACTGGGCTAACGATGAACATTTCCACGTCCATAGTACAAAGAAAGTCATTTTAATAAAGCCAGAAAATTATTTTT